>NDGN011551502.1:0-23358 GCA_002564285.1 Tympanoctomys barrerae | reverse complement strand
CTGGCTGGCATGTGGTGCTGGGGGATTGAACCGCGGTCCCTGTGCTTTACTAAGCTTGTTCTATGTAGGTGCTTTAGATCACTGAGCCATCTCACCAGCCCCTGCATGGAAACCTTTAATTATAACAAGTATGAAGATTTATAGACCATTTTCATTTTATTCATGTTTTCTGTACTTTGAAAGTTTTCTTTAATACGCAGGAATTGTTTTTATCATGGGAGTAATTAGAACTCCTCTGGGTTCAGATTTAGTGAAGACCAAATCAGTGGAAATCTCTGGGGAAGGAAAGCAGAAAGTGCTAATATCTGCCCTGGCAGGAACCCAGCACCTTCCCCAGATGCAGAGTGTGTGAGGAACCAGTTTAAGACTGGAAAAGGCAGAAGGGGAAAACTGAGGACCAGCGTCTGGTTTCTCCCATTGCCAACAGAAGGCAAAGTCTCACAGCTCAGAGCAGAGTGGGCTCCCCACAGCTACTGTAAATGCATGACCTCTCCCTGGAGGGCACAGCAAGAGTCAGAGCCAGAAACACTGGTTATATGTGACAAGAACAAGGGACCGGGGAGATGGCTCAGTGGAATAAGCGCTTTCCTGGAGAGCGCAAGGGCCTGAGTTCAATCCCTGGTTCCGGAAAAAAAAAAAAAAAAAGAAGTCCATGGCTCTCAACACTTAGAAAACATGGATGGCAGTGGAAGAAACAAAGGTTTAAATGCATGGCACCAGTAACAACCCTGAAGAAAGCTCTTCTGGTCAGAGTAAGAGAAGGGGCTCCATGCTCCTGCCTCACTGATCATTGTGAAAGCCCGAATGTGCAGCATGTGAAGTAGAAATATACCCAAGAACGCTTCATCTGTTTCCTCTATGGAGCCAGTAGGAAATATTCTGATAAACAGATTTAATTGTAGCCAAAACATTTTCAAAGCACATGAAAGAGATTCCACGCATCTCTATGCCTGGAAGTGAGGAGAGAATAATGAGGATGAATGTTCTCTGTCTTTGTTCAGAACTTCTGATGAAAGAGGGAAATCCATTGCTCAGAAACCTGAGAGTAAGACGTGATAGACTCACACAAGGGAGGTGACAAGGGGTCACAGGGGCTGACACAGAGGCTCACCACCAAGCAAGGCAAGAGGCATCCGCTGAGAACCAAGCAGCCAGAAGCCAGGAATCTCCACGGGGCCTCTGTTCATCTTAAAGACTAGGTCAGATAGAAATCATCTCTTATACCAAAGATCAGGCAATCCAAAGATTGAAGAAGATGCAATAAATAAATATTTCTAGCTTCCCCTTGTGTTGGCCTATCTGTTAGTATGATTAGCCAGAAAAGTAAAGTGCATTTGCTAAAATATGTAACTTATAAAAGTCAGCTCAACTGCAATTTTGATTTTTATTACGTAATGGAACCATTTACTTCCTTCTCTTTTGAAAACATACACATCTCACATCATATTCCATGAAGAAAGGTTTCTATAGCCAACTTTATAGAATTGTTAAAAACAATACTAAAGACCATGCTAAAACCCTTTCCAAACCAATGGCTGATTTTGCTTTTGTTTGATTTGAATCAGTACTCTACATCCTTATAATTTCTTTGCCTCTGATAGATTTTTTTTATTTAGATTTTTATGCTCACCTTTAAATAATATACACTTCTGCTACCTCTTTGAAAAAACAAGTGCAAAGGCTTTTTAAATGAAGCCACATGAGTTGATTATTGAAATTCTGTTGTTTGCTTTCTTTCTTTGATTATAGCTGAACCTCAGAATTCATCTTACCCCTGAGCCTTTTGAATTCCTTCTGGCTACTCATCAATAGCCAATGAGACTCTATTAGGGTTAAATAATTATCACTTAAAATGATAATAATTTTCTATTAAACCATTAAGTTATTAATCCTAATTTGAGGCCTATTTGTATAAGATTTAAAGGATATTTCTTGTTTCAATTTTTTTTTCCCACAAAGTGAAGGTGAGGACAACTCAGTTTACCAAATTAATTAAAATTGAAACCAGACCATTGGAGAAACAAATGAAAAGGAAAATCCCAACAGTCTCAAAATAGCACCAGGGTTGGATTATATTTTAATGACTTTCACAACAGACCTTTGTATCTGCTTTGGCCAAGAACATCTCCTAACTCTATTAAGAAAACAAACTCAAGATGTCAAAACACTTTTAACAAAATCTCAAGCTGATGGTTTATTGCTTTGTGATTTATAATAATAGAAAAAATCTCCTAAAATAAGAGTCTGGAATGAAACTGAGTTCATTTTTGAGTTCTTCAGCAGATTTTAAGATCTGCTAGAAGAGAAGCAGCTGAAATGTGTCTGTCCCAAGTTCAAGTCTGAGAGCCCAGGTCCACACCATGCCTTGGGGGCCCCAGAGGAAGGTCAGCCTGCTTGGTCTCTTCTTGTGACTGGTGTGGCTGAACTTCAGGTGCTAAAGAAAATACTTTACAACTTCAATCACATAGAACTCAGTGAATGGGAAGAAAATACTCCTTCTCATAGACAGTGTTGAAGAGAAAAATTCTGAGGAAAATCTCTGTGAAAGTAAACACAGAGATCTGTACCTGGGGCCTGGACTTAGGGACCTGAGATTGGACTGTGTTGGCTAACACCAGCTGCATCTTTCCCTCACCTTCCTATCACATGCTGACAGGAGCCTATGTACAAAGTGTGATCTGTGTGAGCCCAATTTCCATCACTATGACACCTTACCTGAGGTAAATCAGTTCCTGAGGAGGAGGTGTTTATTTGGCTCATGGTCTCAGAGGCTTCAGTCCATGGTTGATGGCACAGTTGCTGTGAGCCTGTGGTGGTTCACTGTACATCATGGCAGGAATAGAGGCCAGATGAGGGCAGTTCGCCTCACAGCAGCCCAGAAGGAAAAAAAAAAAAGAAAGAAAAAAAAGCAAGGAGGTCCTGGGATCCCAACATTCCTTGCAAGGCAGTGCTACCATATGAGGCTCCACTTTTTAGAGGTTTCACCATCTTTCCAGAGCCCCATAGGCTGGACAGCAATGAGCCCTGGTGGACACTCTGCATACAACCATCATAGGTGACCAACAATGAATCTGGAAATAGAGCTCTGTGGCATACAGCTGCCAGGTCAATGTGGTGCAGTCTACTTCAGGTTTACCCTGCAGCTCAGTGTCAGGATTGTCTCCTGAGCACAGTGGCAGGCATCATGCCATGGATGTGGAATTAGAGATGACCCAAGTGTGAGACATGGCACGGTGAGCCAGGCATGCAGTCCGTCAGGCAGGGCTCTGTCCAATCCAGCAGCTGCTCAGTGTCAGGTGATGTCTGGGCTCGGCCATACAACTCACAGGGCACAGGCTGATCTCCCGCCAAAGCCAAGTGGGATGTGGGTCAGGGATTTGATGCCAGTTCACATCAACAAAGAGGGGCCACCAATTGAGGATGACCAGGTGACATGCTTGTCAGCTGTGATACTAAGAAAAGAGACCAATAAAACACACAGGCTCCTTGCTGTGTGAGAAGACAGCAGCCCTGGGGCAGCTGAGGACAGGGAAGGACTCAGACTACCAGAGAACCAGGCACCATCTCATTGTAGGATCAGGTGACAAGCATCCCCTACACCCACTCAGCCACCATGCCCAGACACCAGACAGTAGGGGTAGACCGAAGAGCCTGAGCTACTTTCCCCAAGGTCACGAATGCCTAGAGTCACCTTTGCATTGAGGCTGGCTGCAAGGAAGGCACACATTTAGTTTCTTCCTTCTCTCTACTGCCTGGAATGGTGAGACTGCCACAGAGCACAGGTGGTAGAATGTAGAAGAGCAACTCCACTTTCTCCATGCACCTGAGCTATGGTGCTGACCCAGCTGACAGCAATGGACAAGAGAAGGTGGGAGCCGGGCTGCCCAACAGTGCAGTGGGCATGGGCCACCTCTTCTGGATGGTGGAAGAGAGACTATGAGTGAGATCCAAAAAGCTCAGGGCCCTGTGGAGGATCATAATCCTCTGGGCATGAAGTTCAACCCATATTCTGCTAATGCTAAGCTTTAATACAACTTAGCTAAACATTAGCTTCATTTCTGAATGCAAAAGTCAAAACTCCAGCTGATGTCAGTGTTCTCCTCCACTGCTCCAGCCTGTAGGTTCTTTCTGCCCTGAGAAACCACAAGCAGGGCAACTACCAATGAGGGAAGGGATCCTCAGGAGAGAGAAATGAACAGAGGTTGGATCCATTCTAGTTATGTTTGTGGAAAAATTACCAAAATGAACAATGTAATAAAAGGAGATGTTCAGGAAAACTGCACTGCCAGGGCCCACCTGGCTCTACTTCCCGACCATAGTAAACAGCAAGAATTACAAGAGCCAAGCAGGTCTGGGTTGCATTTCAGCGTATGGCATGAGGAATTAATTACCTCCAATTTCAAACCTGGCCTTTCTGGGCTTTGCCTTCAGCTTGGGATATTTATGACTTCGGATTTTTTACATGGAATTATTGGGGCTTCCCCCTCATTGCTGTCTATGGCACAAAGGCAGCTGTCACTTTCCCTGTCGTGCAGCTCTGAGTTCTACAAGACCTTGTTGGAAAGGTGCTGTCCTCAGACCCTCTGTGATCCCCACCCATGCAGGGCAGTGTCATCTGTCAGGCCAGGATGATGGCAGCTGGCCCGGGGCTTTCGCCAGGGCCCTCATGTACCAACAGCAAGGACAGGAGAGCACCTTGTCTATACCAGCACAAGGCTTGCTGAAAAATGAGACACAGCTCACTCTGAGTTACTGGTGGGCCCATGCTGAATTCCATGCATGTGCCACATGGGGAGCTGTCACCTGAGTGGTCCAGGGAGCACATGTTCCACATACGGAGCTGTCACCTGAGTCATCCTGGGAGGGTAATGGGAAGCCTGTCTTGGATGCACAGGTGCATCTTCTGATGTCTCTTCTGTGCCTGGCTGAACCCACAGATGCAAAGCCCTGGATATGAGGAGGCCCTTCATGCTCACTGCCAGGCCTGCTGGGGGATCAACATGTTCTGGGAGAGGACAAAGACACTGTCCTCTTGACCAGTGGGCATGGGCAAGTGACCTCCTCACTCAGAGTTTCAATAATTTAAGCTGAATTTTCCCCAGAAGCCAAGGTTGGAATGTTAGCAAGGTGATAGCAGGGTCCCTGCCATACAACTTGTGGGCTGCTCCTATGTAGAGTGTAGAGCTATCTCCAGGCCCCATCTGTGCCAGTGTTGTAGGCAGCTGAGTTAGATAAAAACACTGCAGGCATTCTGATAGGGCCAGACACTCAAAGAATTGTATATGGAAGACAACATATCTTGCAACTGTGGGAGAGACAGACAATCCTGCTTTGAGCCAGGCAAAAGACGAAACAAATGCACCCACATATCTCCCTGGGGATGGGCACCAGAGATTGAGATTTTTTTTCTTTCAGAACTGGGGATTGAACTCAGGTCCTTGTGCTTGCCAGGGAAGCACTTATTCCACTGAGCCATCTCCCTATCCCCAAGATTGAGATTCTTAATAGGAATCCATCACCTTGAAAAGGTCGGGAAGAGTCACTAACTCAACTCCTTACAGGAAAAGCCCCTATACTATATACATTCCTGCTTGTTATGTGACTCACTTCCCTATTTGATCCTGATTTAATATGTTTTACCCAAGAAATTATGCTTGTAATCTTACTGGTTGGCTACAGTTTTGTCCTGCTTCATGTCTGCTTAGCTTGTTCCCATGTTTCCTTAGACCTATCTCACCTCAGGGTTTAGCTCTACAAAAATCCCTTTAAAAAGACAGGTTTCTTGGTAATGCACTTGGGTCCTTTTCTGTCCCTCTCTTGAACAGGAACTTTATTTTCCCCAATAAATACATTGCGCTTAACCTCCATTGTTACTAAAATTCATTCTTCAGTTTTAGAGAACATGAACTTGTCCCAAGAATCTTTCAGGTTGGGAGTTTCATTCCCCTGTCACTCGGTTCTCAGCCAGGGCTGGACAGGAGAATGGTAAAGGGTAGATTGACAAAAGAAAAGCCTAGAAGTTTATGAGTGTGTCCACACATGGGCATGCCCACTGACAAGTAACCCAAAGGTCTATCAGAATTCAAGCCTATATCTACCAGCTCAGGCAGAGACAAAGGAAAGAAATTTGGGGGCTAGGCCTGATGGCACACACTTATGATTCCAGAACTCTGGGAGGATGAGCCAGGTGAATTCAAAGTTTGAGATAAACCTTGGAAACTTAGTGATTTAGTGAAATATTATCTCAAAATAAGAGGCGGTGGGATGTAGCTCAATGCAAAGGCTCTAAGTTTAGTAGAACACACACACACACACACACACACACACACACATGTAGTTTGGGGCATCTGTATGGAAAGGTAAATTATAAGACAGTGACCAGGAAAAATACAGTAAACAAGTGTTTTTTAATAAAATGTGCTGCGTAGACTGCATTCAGTGCCTTGTCCATTGATAGTGCTCTTCAAAGTGCCCCTCTTCTGGATGGGGAGTGAATTCTTCATGACAGTAATTTTGCTTTGTGATAGTGTGTTTTAGTTACTTTTCTCATTGCTGAGACAAAATACCCAACACCCAAAGTTAAGCAAGTCTTATTTTGTTCACAGTGTGTACAGGTTTTAGTCCATAATCTGTTGGCTCCAAGGCAGGCTGGAACATGGCAGAGGGGCAACCTTTCACAGTGGCAGAAGGCAGAAAAAGTGATAAGAGGAAAAGACTCTTTCTATTCCTTATATTACATGCAGGCTACCAACCCTATGGCAGGTGTAGGACTCATACTCTAATCCTAGCATTGGACTATGAATAAATCCCAGTCTCTATATTCAGCTGCCTCTGAAAAGCCTACCTCCCACAACTACATGAAGCTGTGGAGCAACATCCAGATACAAGCCATAACACAGTGTAATACTGCCTGAATCCACTGGCTCTGTTGTAGTCCCATGCCAAATAGTAAAGCCTTGAGGGGTGAATCTCATGCTCCTCAGTAACACAGCAACTCGAGATTTATGCATTGCTCATGGCAGGAAAATAGAGTTTGGAGCAACTGAGCACCATCTACCACCCCAAGGGTGCAAGTCTGTACTTCATGACCAGAGCCTTCCACACCTGTGCGTGCCCAACATGTGCTGACCTTTGCCACAAGACACACCCAGGACTGTCTTCCAGCTCTGAGTGTGAGAGCCACACCCTGGGAAGGATCCAGTCTCTTCTAGTGCTGGGATGATCACAGTGCTAGGTGATCACAGTTCATTTATGCAATAACAGCCTGTACAACAAACAAAGCTAAAGAATGGCTGCTTGGATGAGTCTCACTATGACCAGGTTGAGAACAAGAGGCCAGGCCCTGAAGAGGCTGTGCTGTGCAACTGAACCCAAGTGAAGCTCAAGATGATGCCAAGTGAGTCATCTGTGTTGCTAGAAACCAGGATAGAGGGGATCTCTCAGGGTACTGGGGAAGGAAGGGTGTAGGCCACACAGGGAGATACTAGCTCCTGCCTCACTGCCAGGTGCTGCTGTGTCAGAGGGCTGAGAGGCACCAAGGCAAGCACTTATGATGCGTGCGCTTTTTTTGTATATGCATTTCCTTCAACAAAAACATCCTTGAGAAGTGCAGGTCTTTGAGCAGCCACCTGTGTGAGCAGACACCTTGATACCTATATTCCACAGCCTGCACCCTCTCCCACCAGACATCAGCTGGCACAGAGCTGGGTCTCACCCATAAAGCAACTCTTTGGGACATTTGCCCTGAATTTCTGCATTTATGTGGCACCTTCCATTTGCAGAGATCAAAGGACTCTGCGCAATGAAAGTCAGATCATTGAGTGCAGGCTATCAAAGCAGCTGGCTCTGAGGGAGTACAGGGCAGGCGTTGAACTTGGGCATCACCTAGGAAACATACAGATGTAGAACAATCATAAAAACTGTATGTAAAAACAATCATAAACACTGACTATTAAGAATTTATTTGTGCAAAATAAAAGGCTCCCTCTGAGGTTTTTCTCTTCCTCTGAAAGGGAAGGAGAGAGTGCAGATGTGCCTCCTAATTTAGTACTTAGACGCTGAGGCACCACATGGCAAGGTTTCTATGGAGCCTGCCTGGTACCACACTGCAATAAAATAGAGCAACTAAATAAGCTCTTGGTGCTGCCATTCAAAGTATTTTCATATGTGCGGTAAGACGTGAGTCTTTTCCATATTTGAGCACTAAATCTTCCATGGACAGATCTCTGCAAGGCACACATCACTCTGTCCTCTGCTGAAGAAAAGTGCTTTTCTGAAGCCTGAGTCTCCAAAATCACTGTGGATAAGTGAGTGCCATGGGAAATTGGTCGCTGACCCGAGTCACCTTGAAAACCCATGCATGGTCATTGGCTCCAAGACACATTTCCAGGATCCTAGCAAAGGATGCCTTTAGCTATGAACACTGAGAATTGGCCTCTTGAACATCTCCACAGGGTCCACAGATTTGGAGGGAGGGAAGGAAAATACTTTGAGGTGAGTAATTTAAGTCGTCTGAGTTCAGCAAATGAGCAGTGCCAGGGAAGGGAATAAGATACATGAAAGCTGAATTTTAGCTTCATGGGTGTCCCTTGTGAGGGTGACAATGGTCCATGATAAGGAAGAGGGGAGGAAGACACTGGCCTTGAAAAGCACTCTCTGGGGATAAATTCATCAGATTCTCACAGCAACCCTACCAAGGCAGGAGTTTACAATCTCTATTGTATAGATACAAAAGTAGAGTTTGAAAAGAAGACTAATTTGTCTGAGTCACACTTACAGTAAGTAAAGAAGTCAAGCAGTAAAGATGATAGAAGCTAGGGGAGGAATTCCAGCACCCTCATAAGAGCTGGTGTGGATAGAGGGCCTGTCACTCCCTGGGGCCCATAGGTTTTATGGATTCCCCTGATAGAGGCTCTTGTGGCCATCTGTGATCTTCTCCAGAGAGAAGGATTTGCTTCCTAAGTAGAATCGGGCCACAAGTTTCACAGCCCTTCAGGGGCCCTTGAAGGGTGAACCAAGAACCAGGCAGTAATATAATTTTCTCAAGAAGAAAATAAATCTAAAATAAGAAACCCATGGATTACCATGAGTGTTTGCTCTTTCCACTGGTCTCTGTCTGGTCCTTGTATCCTGACAACATTCACAAAGGACTTCCTGCAAGAAGCACCCACAGTCCTTCAAAACCCTCTGGAATAATTCAGCTTCCCTTTCTAGCCAATAGCAATGATTCATTCACGATGAGATTGTTGCTAGCTTGTTCTGTAGGAGACCATACTATTTTCTTTTTGGGTTGGGGGAACAGTTAGGGGATTTTTGTCTGAACTGGAGGTCATTTTAAAACTCAGTTCATTGACAGTGTTGTGACCTTTCCCTGGCACCCATAATATATGCATAAATAATTGGAAACAGCTGCTGTCTTGACTGGAACCACTCCATATAAATAGGTCCAAGACCACACCCTGACCCCTTCTTCTTGATATACTTTGGAAATAAACTATTGAAGATGTCCACATGCATCCAGACAATGGAAGAAATGACTTGTGGAAACCAACCACATGCCGTCTGCAAGCTCCATCCATTTCCCTGGCTCCATTGCCATCATTATGTGAGAGAGGGAAAATGAATGAGGGGTCTCATAAAACCCCCAGGAGCTGCCCATTAGAGGTGACCTGAGACTCAGGCTCCTGCTCTCCACCACATGGTCCTTACATGCAGCTTCCCCTGACACCTAATTTAATCATCACGGTTTCCAACCTGATAATCGCCATGTGCTTATGTCTGGTAAGCTCCAAGTGAGGTCCTAAACATCTTAGGAAATTCCTTTAGACCAGAGCATGGGGTTTACAGGTTTTAACTGGACATTTTGGAAGATAGGACACTTATGTATCATTTTACCCCCAATTGTACTTGTTACTCTCCTGAGCATTTGTTGTCTTATTAATTTTGACTCCTTATTAAAGTTTCAATGATAAGATATTTTAGTAGCTAACATTCTATGGTAAAGTGCAAACACATAAATGCATGGAGCATTGTAGCATTTGCACACATAGATGAGAGTGTGCTGAGTATGCTGCTTGTGCTTTGGCTCCTGCCCTTCATAAAAATTCTTTGCCCCCTGGATCCATCACTTAGAGGCACACTGTTGCTCTCATAAATCTACTGCACACCAACAGTTGTGCTGCAATGTTTAGTGCAAGCTGATGTCATCCAATGTTTAAGAGCAAATGATGTCACACTATTCTAGATTTGGTGATGTTTACATGACAATACTGAAATTTCTGCAGTGCTGTTATAATGAAAATATGTATTCCACTCTTTACAAAATATGTGGTTTTCTTAACACTGGGGCAACTCTATCCAATTTTGTTTCTTTTGGTCATTAATCTGACAAGGATTTATGACACCCTTATGCAGGACCAAGAGCTCACCCTTCGGCCACCAGAGTGGAGGCTGTTGTACCAAGCACACTTGTCACCTTCCTTTTCCAGTGTGAATCTCCTGCCACCGAAAAGTGGTGAAGTGCAACCTTGTACTGCTACTCAGCAAAGAATTGTAGGCCCACTGATAAATAATGACAGAATCTACAGGATGATTAAGAAAGTTAGAGAAATTTAAAAAATTTAGCTACCAAGAAAGAAACTTAAATAGAACCATCATGAAAATTATACAAAAATTATGACGAAACAAGATGAACAGGTAATCCAACTAGAAGGAAATAAGGCATCTCCATCCTGAAACTCTGTAGATGTTCCACACTGGCTCAGCAAGAAGAGTAAGTAAAATCCATCCAAACAAAGTTATGCATGGAGCACAACCATGAGACATAGAACAGGTCAAGCTGTAGGTTTTGTTCAAATGGGCTAATAAAAGGCCAAATCAGAACCAATTTAGGAACAAACAAAGGAAATCAGGAGACTAGATGTGAGGAAACAGAGAAAATACTTTAGGAGAAAATGTCCCCTTGCTAATGGCAAAGTACTGCACATGATCTAAGTCATTTTCCAGTGCCTACTACTGAGGAATGATAAAATTGGGGAAAAGTCTCAAGAATCCCGGAAGTTGGTCTTCTGGTTTAGATCCAAATGTGTCCCCAAAGCTTCCTGTGTTCAGAGGCAGAGTTTTTGGAAGGTGATTGAGTCATACCATTGCTGTGCTTCACTGAGGAGTGCATGGCTGACTGTGCTGTTAGTAGGTGGGGCCTCCTTGGAAGTGGTGACTGGGGACTGACTTTGAAGGACATTTACCCAGTGCACCTAGCCTTTCCCCTCTCTAACTGGCCACCCTGAGTGGGGAGGAGGCAGCTGTCCTCCTTTGCACCCTTCCTCCTCTCCATTCCTACTGTGGAGGGTGCCTACCATGAGCTGAACCCGGTAAAACTGTGTACCAAAATAAAATTCTCATACTTTAATTTCTGAGAGCTGTGCTTTGTGGCCCAGTGATATAACAATGATTCATGAAGTTCTGAATTGCAAAGTATGGAGTATTGGGGAGGAATGAGTTCTTCCAGAGAAGCTTTAACATGGAAAGGGCAGACCTTTAACATTTGGTGGAGAACAAAGCCAAGAAAGGCCTGGTCATCTAGAGCACTGAAAAGACAACAGAAGCACAAAATCAAAAGAAATCACTACCTCCAATGAGCAGGCAACTTTTAACGAAACTAGTCTGCAAACATAAAAGGAAGTGCTTGCATTGGGAAGTGTCAGGTCCCAGACTGGCCTCAGTACCACTTCAGTGTGTGTTGCAGTCCTTGCTGTCTAGGGAAAGGTACTATCTAGAAATGAAGAGATAGTGCGCACTAACTGTACAAGGGTCCACGAGGAGAAAACAGAACAAAATCCAAAACCTTTTATTTCACAAGTATCCTCACAAAGCACAAGAAAATTTCAATATCTCAAACTTAATCAAATAGTATACACTTGGAGAGAACAGGATGGAAAATACCCTGACTCATGCAGAAATTTCACAGATCATCTAGCATTTTTGCCAAAAATATTTAATCTGAGTTGAATCATTCTGAAAAAGACCAAACACTCCAAGTTGAGTGTTGCTTTACACAAGTGGCCTGAACATTAAAACAGGCCAATTTCTTTATTTTTTTGTAATATGAGAGCAGAAAGACTATTCCAGATTAAAGGAATCTAGGAGAAGTAAAACAATCAAAATGTAGTAGATGGCTATTAATCAGACCAGGGGGTTTTTAGAAGCATAACGTTTCTGGATCACTGAGGAAGTTTGAACATAATTATAAGTAGGTCACATTACCACTGTTTAATGTTATGAAGGGGCTCATGTTTAACGTGGTGTTACATAAGAGAATGTCTTGTTTTTGGGTGATATTCTTATTTTCAGTCTTGTTTTTCATCAGTGTCTACAACTTTAAAGTGTTACAGGGCATCAGCAAACATGACAAAGTGTTAAAAATTAGTATATCTGGGTAAAGGATATGTAAGTGTTCATTCTCCTATTCTTTCAGCTTTTCTATGCTTGAATTGTTAAAAAAATTATGCAAAAATAAACAAAAGCTATGTAGGTTGCACAAGAAAAACCAGGCTTAAGTTATGTGAGAGTGGGTAGGGGCAGGGTTTCCTGGGTAGGCAGGGACAATGGTGACAGAAGTGGACATCAAAGGGAGAAAGTGACGATGGTGATGGAAAGGACATCAAGGGGTGGAAGGGACAGTGGAAGCAGACAGTGTGGAACTCAAAGGACTGATGTTTTGACTTCCTTGACGTGGCCAATCTTCACTCTGAAAAGCTCACCAAATTATACAATTTCACCTTTTTATGCAAATCAGGCTTCAAGTAAAGTGCTTTGTTTAAGGGAGGCAGATAGGCAATTATCTTAGCTACTTTTCTTTCTACAGTTTTGCAAAAACTAAAGTCAGCTAAATAATCAACTTTTGTAGGTCCAACGCTATAAATAAGGCTTTTGAAGTTTACCTCATCCCTTTCTTCTCGGGGATGGGCTGGCGGAAGCCACAGCACAAGGTTCAGGTCCACTTCCTGTCACCTAGCTTGTCACTTAGCTTCCTGTCACTGGCTTGATCCCGGCCAGTGCAAGCAGACACATGACCCTCCTGCACAGTCCTCAGGGCTATCCCGGGAAGCTTTCAAAGTTCCAGCATCACTGACCAGCTCTTCTCAAATGGCGATTTCACTGCAGCTCCACGTGTACCTCATCATGAGAGGTTTTCCTCCTAAATGATACCTTCGGAGACAAGTGGTCTTTATGGAATATGGATTAAATAACAGCTATTGAAACAAGTACTTAGAATATTAGACCTGGAGAAATTCATCACCGAGTCTGAGTCTGTGCTTTCCCCCAACTTGCTTGGCTTGTTTTCAGTCAGTGTTGGTAGATAAGACAGATCTGGGAGGGCGGAGACAAAGGGACGAGCTGCTCAGCACCCGCTGGGGGCTGCTGTTCTCCCTCTCCCTGGGGCAGGTTCCTTGCTCAGCACTCAGCACCATCACCCTGAGGAGTAAGTGCGTCCGTGTCCGTGAGTCCACGATTTCAGGGCTGGCCTCAGCAGGCCACGCTGCAGGCCACAGCCGTGTGCAATCAGGAGAGTTGTGGGATGAGTACCGGCAGCGCCCCCACCTGGCGCCGTCAGTAAAGGTGAGTTTCCAACTCGGATTTTTCTGCAGGAAGACAATGGCTCTGTAAAGACTCCGCCCTGCTCTCGGATTTAACCTGCTTGTCAGTTTAAAGATTCAAGAGCAGGAGTCAGTCGCTTTTGGAACAGGTCAGAGCACCAGCCTGAGCAGCGTCCCGGGACTGCAGTGGCGAACGACCAACGGGCCCATCGCAGTTCGCCCTCGATGTGTGTCCTGCTTGGTTCTCAGACTGCATATTTTGGAGCAATGTTTCAAAATTGTATTAAATTAAAAGCATTTTAATCTTTCAAGGAATGAAACAAAATGCCTGGATGAGGAGGAGGCTTCCTCTCCTACTGAGCGCAGCTGAGGAGCCTGGAAGGCCTCTTTCCACTGTGATCTTGGCCCTGGGGGATCTTAGTGAGCAGCAACGCGTGGCCATCAAAGGGACAGCAGCAGCTAGGCCAGTGCAGGGCCAGGGCAACGGGAGGGGTCCACCTGGGGGCAGTGCGGGACCTGGCCAGCAGGAGGCTCTGCTCCTCCAGGGCCTGAGCCCCAATTCTTCCTAGCCAGTCACAAGCACCCATAGCTTCCACCTCTGCAGATGTGGAGGCAGATTGGATGAGGCCCACCCCGTGGACGGGGAGGCAGTGTCAGCATCCATCTGAAGAAGGCACCAGCAGCCGTCAGCTGGGGTTCCAGGGCTCAGGAGACAGACTCCCACAGCAAAGATGCCACCTCCAGGACACTTTCCCATCAAGGGACACTTGCTTCCTTTGCCTAGTAAAATATTATTTCCCTTCAAAGGGCACAATGTGGTGCTGGGTGGCTCACAACCGTAATCTCAGCACCTGGAGATTGAGGCCAGACTGGGCTATACAAATGAGCACAAGACCAGCCTAAACTACATAGCAAGACCCTGTCTCAACAAAGCAAAAGAACATGATGTGGTTCCTACCAAGAAAATGGATAGAAAAACACTCAGGGCAAGAGACTGGAGTGAAGCCCTCCAGGAGTTAGCATGAGCAGTCCAATTTCTAAAAGATCTACAGTAGGAAAAGATTCCTCCACATCCACAAAGCCCTAAGAGTGAAAGAAACCTTTGTCTCTGGAAATATTTTTGTCAGTTTTTGATGGAAACAGATGAGGCTGCTTGGGACATTCCCACACCTGTTCTTCAGCACCCCCAGCTCTGTCTAGTCAATGACATCCCTCCTTCCTCTCCCAGACTGCAGAGTCTTCATCTCCTGGAGACTGACTCTTGCTTGAGTCACCGGCTTGACGTCAGGACACCAGACACTGAGCACAACAAGGATCCCACAGCCCTGGAGAAGCTGAGACCTTGGGGCAGGCAGTTGGGTGAGAGGATGAAGCATGGATCCTGTTTGGGCTCTTCTGCTGCTTTCTTGGGAGGATTTGCTGAGCTGTTGCACTGTGACTTTTTGCATGGTTGATCAGTCCACTGTGTCAATTGAGAAGTCTAGAAACTTAAGGAACTCAGCAGTTCTATATCGTGGGGTGTAGAGGACATGCCCTTGCCATTCTAGGATGTTGTTCCTTGGGTCAATCTGAGGAGTTTAGAAAGTTAATTAAGTGATTCAGCAGGGGAATCAGGATCCTCTCTTTATAAACAGCACTGAAGTTGGGGCCACAGCAGGCTCCTGGTGTCACTATTCAGCTGACTGTGCAGCCACTTATCTGTGCCTGATGGACTGAAATTCTGACCAGGACCAGCTCAGCTTTTATGAATGCTCTGTCCTGAGAGAATGCACACCATGCACTGCTGCACAGAAAGCTCTGGGTCTCTCAAGTGGAGCTCTTTAGGGCTTGGACTGGGGGTTGAACCTAGGGCCTTTGCACTAAGCTACATCCTCAGCCCATTTTCACATTTTTAAATGTTCAGTAAAGGTCTCTTTCACTCACCAAATTGCCCAGCTTGGGCTTGAACTTGCCTTTCTCATGCCTCAGCCTTGAAGAGTCTGGGGCTGCCAGGCATGCTCCTCTGGGCCTGGCTTGGGTTGTGTCTCATAGCTGTTCTTTCAAGCTGTTTCTTACAAGCAGCACCAGGTGGTTCTGCTTGACACAGTGACCTAGCATGGCATTGGGCAGAGGGCACAGTGGGGCAGTGGGGTTGCCTGAGGAGAGCAGAGGCCAGAGGCTTCTCAGGGGCCCTCAGGCCGGGCTGGAAACACCCATTTGTGGTTCCCACCAGGAGAGGGCAGCATGCAGTGTCCACGCCCACTCCCCACGTATCCTCACTGCACTCTCGCTTTGTCCTTTAAACAGGGCAGATAGGAAAAGGAGGGCAGGGTGCCTGGTGGGTGACACCTGCTGTCCTGTAGAGGGATGGGGCTGTGCCTGCACTTCCCCTCCTCGTACATCAGGCCAGAAATGTTCAGCCTCCGATGTCATCTCATCCTTCCTGAGCCTTACACAAATCACCTCACATCTGAGAGTTTTGGCTACATCTGGGCTGGGCAGGTGCCCTGACTGAGCAAGTAGCCTGCAGTTCCCAGGTAAAGGTAAAGGTGGCCATTGTGACCAAGAATGAAGGCTGTGTGCACTGTGTCCATTCCCTGTACCACAGATGGCTTTCTGGTCCTGCGAGGACAGGCACTGTGACATCAGGTGAAGAGCCATTGTTATAGTTCAGGAGAGTGGGGAGGGCAGGGGACAGCTCGATGCCCAAGTGACAATGGTCATCTGACACAGAGACAGAGTCATCACATTTCCCAAGGAAATTATATGAACCCCGTTTTCATAGAAGCAAAAGGAATAATTTTAGCCAGAACCTGCAAAAGTACATAGGAAGGTCTCCCTGAGGATTCAGCTGTTGCTCTTGAGAAAGCCGGTTCCAGGGTGGTGGGAAGCCCTAGTCTGCCCACAAAGAGCATGTGAAAAAATTCCCACATTTGCCTGGTAAGGAACTCCACTCACTTCAAGCCCAGGATTGCTACAAACCTTAAAAACGTTAACTTCCCAGTTAACAGGGCTCACACTGCTCACTGGAAACCAGCCACCGACCTGTTTTGAGTGAGAGAATTTTTCATGAGAAACAGCCCAAATGTGCTTCTACCCACCACATTTATACCTCATAGTTTTCTCATCAAGTGATTTTTTAAAAAGTGTTTTAGTCTCCCCATTTTAAAATCTTTTCCAAACAGTGGGGCTTGTGGTTTGCTCAGTTGTTTAAGCGCCTGCTCTGGTAAACCCAGTCAGATGCAGGGGACCATAGTTCAATCCCCAGACCCACCCTTAAGGCAGCCTGAGCCAGAAAAAAAAAAAAAGTTTTCCAAACAGAAGTAAATAATATGAATTGTTCTACAACAAAGTCAGTGCCACACTGGCCTTTGTCTTGTGGGGGAGATGATGCCCCCACAAGGCAGGGAGGGTGGGCTTGCTGAGGACAATTTCCCTGAGCCTTCACAAGTGGCATTCAAGGGTCACAGAGTGGCCATGACCTCCCCAGCATACACTGTCCTCACTGTTTGGCCGGTGTCCTAGGCCACCTGGCCGGGCCATACTGAGCTGTAAAAAGGATCTACCTTCCTGCCCCACACCCAGCCACAGAGCTTCCTGGTCCCTTGTCACAGATCACAGGTGCTGTTCCCCAAGGCCACAGCGGACACTTTGCCCCAAGTGCCTCCAGATCTACCCCAAAGAATCCACACATCAGCTCAGCGCATTCACCACCTCTGTCTAGATTTACTTTTATTTGTTCAACTTTTAAGAATGAATGTAATGAATCACTATGCACACCTGTAATCCCTGCACTTTTGGAGGCTGAGGCAGGAAGAGTGAAAGTTTGAGCTCTATCTAGACAATTTAGCAGGGTAGAGAAACCTTTTCTAACAATATTTTTAAAAGGCTGCAGCTATGGCTCAGTGTGGAATCTCTGGGTTCCATCCCCACTACTGTTAGGAAGAAAAAGAGTGAAAAGTGAAAAGGGTTATGTAAGTGTAGCCACCTCAGCTGTCCACATTTAGCCATGACAGAAATGATGGTTTCCATTCTGGTCATGGACTGTGGAGAGGGTGAGACAGGGATGTGGTGTGGAGTCAGGTCAGGAAGCCATTGGTCACTCTGAAGTCCAACCCCATCTCAGGGTCACTGCAGGAGGGAACACAGGGACCCACAGACCCAGATGGAGGGCAGCAGGGGAGATGAGGAGGCGAGGCAGGTACTGGAGCTGGAAGGAAGCCCGGGTCCCCCAGAGGATGCATTGCGGCCCTCAGTGTCACTCCCTTCGCAGTATGATGAGGCTGGGACATAGCAAAGCCACTTCCACCCCTGCCCCTGACACTGACTTCCTCAGGGATGTAGCATTGAGCATTTGCCCAGGAAGGGACCCATGTGGTCCTGCGAGGGAGCTCCAGAGAGTGCAAGGGACACTGAGTCTGGATGATGACCTAGCCGGGCAGGCGAAGATGCTAGGAACCTATACCCGCTGCCCAGGTACCGCCCTCTGCACAGCAGATCCCCACAGCATCCCTGGCATCCTGGCCAGCAAGCAACCTCCCTTCTATATTTCCAGCCTAATTCTGGGCAAATCTCCCCCTCCTTCTGCAGGAAACAAATTCTTCAGTGAGGAGGAAGATTTGTTCCTTTCCAAACCCCAGCATCTGCTTTGTGTGCTGGCTGGGACCCAGATTGCATCATGGCCAAGATCTTCCCTGTTGCCTCTCATGCCCTCACTTCTAAAGTCCCATTTTGCTGGTTTGTTTTGCTTAGAAAGAGGTTCCTTGGGTGCAGGGAGGCTGGGCCATGCTGTGCCAGGCAAGCAAGTCTTCACCCTCCTATACATAGTGATTGCTGGTGTCATATCCAAGCATCCCAGTCCACAAGCAAAACACCTCAGGAAGGCCACCCATCTCAGGCTCCTCAGTGGGGACACTGGGCATAGCCTGGAGGACAGGCTATACCACTATCACCTCCCCTAGAAACATCCCCAACAGGATCAAGCCCAGGTCTTCTGTATTTCACAGAAGATCCAGGGCACTGGAGGGGTGCTGCAATGTGCTCCACCTGGCAGGCATGGCACAGGGGTAGGGCCAGGTTTTCATGTACCTGCCACCCAGCACAGTAATTAGGACAGAAATGAAAGACTCGGCAAATGATCAGAACTGTCAGTGAGTGAGTGCAGATGTGATTCAGGAAGCATGGAAGGAGGAAACATGACAGGAGGACAGGGAGTCCATGGGGAGTAGTCACGGGACTTGTGCCAGAGCCACCTGAGACACTAGGACCAACCCTGAGTCTGATGCTGAAATCAGTGACATCTACTGGGGTCTTAACTGGGTCTTGGCTGCACGGAATGGATCTAGCAGAAGTCTGAGGTGCACTCAGGAAATGCAGGGAAGGCCCTGGGGAACCTGGGAAGGATGAACTCTGACCCGTGCTAGTGGAGGTCCTGGGGCAGACTGAGACACTGAGTGTGCCTAACAAGCAGTAAATGCAATTTGCTGTGAACCACGAGCCATAAGTATAAAGGATTTTGCTTTCTCTCTTTTTCTTCCTTCTTTTCTTCTCCTTCACTTTTTCATTCTCCTCTCTCTTTCTGTGTCTTTGTCTCTGTTTCTCTCTGTCTCTCTGTCTCTCTGTCTCTCTGTCTCTCTCTCTGCTCTCCATCTTTGTGTCTTTGTCTCATTGTCTGTCTGTGTCTGTCTGTCTGTCTGTCTGTCTGTCTCTCTCTCTCTCTCTCACACACACACACACATTTTTGAGACAGTCTCACTATGTAGCCCAGGCTAATCTGACCTTGAACTCACAGAGATTCCCCTGCTTCAGCCCCCTTAGTGCTGGCATGCTGAGTATGTATCATCCCACCTGGCTAGAGTGTACATTTTTACTCCCACTACAAGAAAAAAATCTCCCCAGAAAATCACTCACACTCTGACATTAAAATGTACTTACATCTGTACATGCGTGAGTTCTCTTACTTCCTTACTCACCTTATTTCTTGTTCTGTCCTAAATTGAATCAAATCTGTCACTTGTACAAATGACATGGATTTACCTAGTTTATCCTGCTCAAGCTGTTTTTCATGTAAATCTGTTGATTTGTTATGCTTCAACTCTACATTGTCTGCATTTTAATTGTTATATGACAAGGGAACTTTAGATGTTATTAAAAGTATCCTACCAGATCAGAATTCCAAATGAAAACTTGTGGCACATTGAAAAAATCATGAATAGCAGCCAGCAGGGCTGGTTCCACAGAGGAGAATTCAAAGTGCAGGAGGACTTGCAATACATGCTGCAGAAGAGAGGAGGCCTACATGGAAATCAGCCCTTGAAAGTCTTCTAAATACTTACACAGCAATAGAAGGCAGAAGGCTTTCAGAGGGAATAGTAAAAAGTAAAACTGTTGAGCTTTAACTTGTTGATAAAATGAAAAGTTTGCATTTATTTAATGGTGAATCAGTAGAATATGTGGTTTCTCAGAAATGATTTTAGCATTAAATAAAGCTGATGGTGTATGAAGTATAAGAACCTCCTTTTCTGGTAAAGTGTAATGGTAAAGTTTCAGAATCTGTGAAAGGAGGAATGGAAAGGGTCCCGTCTGACCCCCTTCTAATTGTCTTTCCCTTCAGGCCACATGGAGTGGGTGGGCCTGGGATGCTTTTACATCATTGTGCCATGAGGTCAGAGAGCTAGGTGCTGCAAGAGGCTGCACAGCAAGGCAGGGAACTTCTCCTTAGGTCACCAAAAGAAAAGGGGAAAAAGGATTCATTCTTGGACAATTTCCTGAGGGCAAGCTCACACCTGAGTCCTTCAGGCTGACCCAGAAAGCCCATAGTAGGACCTACATGTGAGCACCAGGGTGCTCCCTGGCTTTGGAGGCAGTGCTTTCTGACTCTGGGGGTAGATCCATGAATCAACATTCGCACAGGACCCATGTTGCGTTTTGCCCCTGCAGCCTTTAGCATAGCAGGACCCAACGACAGCTTTGATTTGCCCTGGTATCCAGCTTTGTTCATGGGTGTTCAGAAGGACAGATTTAATGTACTCAGAGCTGGTGTTACCGTCTTTCTTTCCCATTCCCTCTTTCCGGCAGAGTCCCTAGTTCCTGACACTCAGAATCACCCTAGGATGAACTGTTATGCTGCATTTCCCTTAGTTGTTCATAGTTGTCCCCCAGCCCCATTTTCTACCTGTCCCTCTCTCCCTCTCTCTGTCATTCCTCCCTCCTTTTCTTGCTCCCTTTCTCCCTCTTTCTGTCTCCCCTCCCTCCTTTCCTTGCTCCCTCCCTCTTCTCTCTCGTGCTGTCCTCTCTGCTCTCACTTCTCACCTACTCTCTCCTGCTTTCTCTTCTTCTCTTCCTGTCTCCTCTCTTTTCCTTTCTTCCTCTCTCTTCTATCCTTCTCTCTCCTCTCTTTTTCTCTCCTTCTCTTTCCTCCTGTCTCCTCTCCAATCTCTCCTCCTTTCTTTGTTTCCTCCTATCTTCACTCCTTTCTTCTCTCTTCCTCTATCACCCTCTCATCTCTTCCCTTTTTTCTTCTTTGCTTTATTCCAATGGGCCTCCCTCAGGGAAAATCCTGATGAGACAAGGAGAGAATACACAGTCCTGCCAGGTTCCCAGTCTGTCAGTTTTTGACAGGCAATAGAGGTCAGCTTCAGATCATCATGGGAATGTCTCTTTCTCTTCCAGAATATTTAGTGTTTCAGTTTTAATATTTAAATCTTTGATCCATTTTGACTGCATTTTTTGCATAGTGATAGGCACAGGTCTACTTTCAGCCTTTGGCATAAGGAAAGCCACTATTTCCAGAAGTATTCATCAAAAAGGGCTTCTTCAAATGAACATATTTGGCCTTTTTGTCAAAGATTAGGTTGGTGAGAGTGTTTGTAGTTGTATCTGCATCTTCTAATCTGTTGTATTGATTCGCACATCTGTTTGGTTTTGTTTTTTTTTTCCATTTTGTTTTTGCCAGTACCATGCTGATTTTATCATAGTGGCTTTGTAGTATAATTTCAAGTCAGGTATTCTGATGCTTCCTGCCTTTCCTTTGCTACCTAGATTGCTTTTGCTGTTCTACTTCTCTTCTGGTTCCTGATGAATTTTAGGAAATTTTTTCTAGATCTGTGAGGTATACTAATGGTATTTTAATTGGGATTGTATTGCATATGTATAACAATTTTGGAAGTATTTTCACCAGTTTGGTTCTTCTTATCTCAGAGCAAGAAACATCATTTCATTTTATGAAACCTTCTTTGTACTCTTTTTTCAGAGTACTATAATTTACACTGTATGAATCTTTTACTTCCTTTGTGAGATTGATTTCTATTTCACTTTTTTGGTGTTATTGTGAAAAGTATGGTTTCTGTAATTTCTCTCTTGCAGTGTATTTGTCATTTGTGCACAGAAATAGTAAGGATTTTTGAGTATTGACTTGTATCTTGCTATGCTACTGAATTTAGGTACTGAATACACAAGTTTCTTAGTGGAATTTTTAGCATCTTCTATGTACAGTTTCTTGTCATCTGCAAATAATGATAATTTCACTTCTTTTGCAATCATTATTCATTTTATTTCTTTCTCTTGTATAATTGTTTTGGCCAACATTTCTAAAACTTTATTGAATAGTAGTAATGATAGTGGGCATCCTTGTTTTGTTTTCATTGTGAAGTGAAGACTTTCAATTTTTGTCCATTAAGTATGATGTTGGCTGCTGGTTTGTCATAGACAGATTTTACCAGATTGATGTAAAGACCATCTATCTTATTTTTTGTAGTTTTTTAAAATCATGGATGAGTGTTTTTGACTTTGTTCAGAGCTTTTTCTGTGTCTATTGAGATGATAATATGATTTTTATTTTTTGCTCTGTTCATGTGGTATATTACATATATTAAACCATTCCTGAATTCCTAGTATGAATTCCACTTGTTTGTGATGTATAATCTTCTTGATGATTTGCTGCATTCTGCTTCCTAAAATTCTTCTATGATCTTGTGTCCTGAACTTGTTTTGGGTTGACTAGAGTCTGAGTTTGCCTTTCATTTCTTCCTTTTGTCATTTTTTGCAATGATGGTAGATGGGTGGAGTGCAGGTCAGACAGGTTCTCAGGGGAGATGTAGAGCATGGTAGGCTCAACAAAACTCCTGCTATTGGGCCTCAGTATTGCTTCTACCTCATTAAGGAGATGGTGGAAAGCTGCAGTTCAAGAAGGATCTGATGCTAATAAGTGCAGGCCAAAGTTATGCAAGGTTTTGTCAATCATGGATTGGCACAGGGTAGTTCTTCCCAAGGCTTCTTCAGGTCTCTGTGGTAGTCACTTCTCCATGGTGTTCTTCAGGTTGAAGATGGGCAGCCAGCCTTAATGGAGCTCTGCTAGGGAGTCTGGGGCTTAGGAATAGGGCTGCTGAGCCTCCCCAGAAACTCTCAAGCTGAAAAGGTGTAGCCAGACTCAGTAGAACTCCAGGGGGAAGGTTGGGGGTGGGCGCAGAGGCTAGCCTCCCAGGTATCTCCAGCAGTCTTCAGGGTGAAGAGGGATGACTGGACTCAGCAGAGCTCTGGCTGGAAGCTCAGTTGATTTTTTAACAATAGGCATTCAGTGTGGGGTGAGATGGAATCTCAGTGTTGTTTTAATTTTTGTTTCTCAAATAACCAATGTTGTTGAACTTTTAAAATTATTTATTTATCATTTGCATTTCTTCATTTAAGAAGTGTGTGTTCATCTCAGATGCCAATGTTTGGATTGTTTTTTAAAATTTTATTTATTTATTTATTTGTGTGTGTGTGTGTGTGTGTGTGTGTGGCCAGC
>NDGN011551485.1:5170-45932 GCA_002564285.1 Tympanoctomys barrerae | reverse complement strand
AAAAAAGGAAGGAAGGAAGGAAGAAAAAAGGAAGTAAAGAAGGAAGAAATCCTTGTGAAATGTTTTTGATGTCACCAGATTTCACATCAACCCAAAGGTTTGGTCGTATCTGCTACAAAAGGCACCAAAGGAAAATAATCACAGTGTGCATGACAATATGTTTTAATTTATTTATTTTTGTTTTGTTTTGAATTTTTCTCCATAGTGGTATGAAGATACTAAGGTTTGTGCCTTAGTCCTAGAAACATTTCAGAGACCCTGATGCAGTCATCCAAGCTCGGGATGGAATTCACTCTAAAAATCTCTCTGACCTGGGAACAAAGACTCTATCTACCTATAGTTGGTTTACAGAATAACCACTTTTAACCTTTCATTTTGTCTCTTGATACAGGATCCATGAAGCCCCAGCTGTTACCCCAATCATAGACTCCAAGTGCCCATCTCACCTCAGCCTCCAGCACAGCTGAGATTACAGCTGTGTACCACCATGACCAATGCAAATTCACTCTGTAAGTAAGGGTTTTGGTGCCTTTCACAGTTGGAAATGATTACTATAGGTGCAATTTTAATTTANATATTGTAATATTTTTTAAGAAAATTGAGGATAATTGTGTATGAAAAAAGGAAGCTGTAACAAACTGTATTTGTTCCAACTCTTTGGGTGGAAAAGGACAAAACACAATCAGAAAAGGCTTAAATACATCAAAGGGAAGATTGTTTGGATATAGGATGGAGTATCTCATTTAATGAAACTCAAAACCAGGAGAGAGAGCAAGAGAGAAAGCTACAGAGAGAGAGAGAGAGAGAGAGAGAGAGAGAGTCAGAGACAGACAGAGACACAGAGACAGACACAGATGAACAGAAAGAGGGAATACTGTTGTGACCACATGGTTAGGTAAATGGAGAAATACCACATAGACATTCTAACGGGTAGCTGATATAGCACCCTTTTTGTGTGCAGGAAATTATACCACTCAACTTTCCATTCCTGGCAGTTTTCATGCTCTATCATAATACTTACATGAATTAACTGCTTTAAAATTAAACAGTATACTATTGAAAAATGCTGAAGCATTGAGTTTGATTTGAAGCACACTCTACTGTGATAAAACAAAATGTTGAGTTATAAAAGTGTTGAAAGGAGCACATTTCTTCCTGCAAATTTTAGTAACCATCAATTACAATCAGTAAGAGAAGAGGTCTATAGTTCATAAAATAACTATTATTAAATGATAGAGTTGTCTCCACATAATATTAAGAAAACAGTTCTGTCACCTTGAGTCAGCTTAAACACACTGAAGAGAAAAATCCCATCGTGGAGAAATTTACTTGTGATTCTTTCAGATAGTAACAGAGTCAGGTAAGTTCGTGAATCACATATTTAACAAGACTATTTTGGACTCTGTTTCATAAATATAGCCCTAATCTCATCTTCCCTTAGGTATTGCCTTAAAATATTGGCTCAACCTAAAGTGTTTTTGTTTAAAATCTCCTTGTACTTTCCATATTGCCTTAAAATTCAACTGAAACTCTATCCTCTTAGAAGCTGCCTCCTCAAATTCTTTAGCCAACATTAAATCTTCATATTCTTACACTTGCTCAACAAGATGTTTGTATAAGTTTAATTCTCGCTTTTAAAGATCAGCCTTGCATCAGTGTGTATGTGTGTTTGTGTGTGTGTGTGTGTGTGTGTGTGTGTGTGGTCTCCATGAGATGAAGAGATTATGAAAGACAAATGTTATAAATTTTTCTTATTTATCCTTCAATCATTAAATAAGTATTTCTGAGTGTCCATATTCACTTTCCTCAGCATTATGGAAATATGAAAGTAAATCAGCTATACTTTATTCACTAAGAATTTACAGAGTAGAAAATGAAAGCTAGTCAGGCAAATAAATATACAAGGTAAGGGTATATAAGCTACATAGAGAGGGAAAGAAATGCTATGAAGGTTCTGAAATGAGGGACATTATTCTGTCAACAATGGAGGGACAGGAGATTGACCGAAGGAAAGGTAGACAGGAAGGAGATGTCACTAACAAGATGGAATTTGAAACTGTCCCTGAAGATGGGTAGGATTTTGATGTGTGGGTGTAAGGCCTCCTGAATAAGGGAAACAGCACAAATACAGATATCAATAGGAAGAGCAAGGTCATGTTGGGTGGTTTGTATGACCCACAAGAGAAACAGAAATTATTGGAATGGCTGTTATGAAATCAGTATCATTCTGAGAAATCTGTCCAGCATGCTGTCAATAATCTAGACAATGGAAGAAGAGAGTGGATATGGTGGGTGGAAGGGTGGTCAGGGAGATTGCATCAAGAGTGAAAGCAAAAAACAGTGGCAGTGGAGGCAGAAGGCTTGCATAGGAAATAGACAAGGCTTGCTTCTTGGTTGCATAAGGTGGGCTAGGGAGTGGAAAGAAAGGGTCTCCAAAACCAAGAGGACAATGTTGCCAGTGGTTAAAGCAAGGAACACATGAGGACCATACAGACTGGATGGAGAAAAATAATTCCCAATAGAAATACTAAAGACATGTTTTATTCTTTACATCTAGCAGAGTCACACACAAAATAGTTAATAAATATTTAGTAAGATGTTATGAATCTACAGTAAGCATTTAAGGATATATGTTGTTGAAGGGATAAAACTCTTGCAAGTGGGAAAGAGTCCAGGAGACAGGGCAAGAAGAGATAAGAGGGGAAGGAAAGTAAGATTGACAACATGCCATGTACAAGTACAAAATAGTCACAATCAATGCAAACATTTGTCTTAGTTACTTTCTTGCTGCTGGGACAAAACAGGGACACCCACAAGTCAAAGGAGTAAAGGTTTATTGCAATTCAGTTTCTATGAGTTTCAGTCCATAATCAGCTGGCTCCAAGACAAGGCCCCATGGAAGGGGGGGCTGGCAAAAGAGAAGCAGTCCATGGAACAGCAGGCAGGAAACCCCAAGACTTCTTTATTCTTTCCCTTTTTCTTCACACCTGCAGGCTACAAGTATATTGGTTGGTGCTACCAACACCCAGAATGGGTCTTTCCTCTTCAGAAAATCCATCTTTCACACCCAGAACTATGATAAATTAATCAGTGGGCTGATACAATATCATGCCCATAATCCAGTTAGTTGCTCACTAAAGCCCCACCTATGAGTGCATGAGGCTTGGAAGGAACATCTACTATAATCCATAATAATATTATATGTTATAAACATGAGCTAAGAATCACAATAGCAAGAAGAATGAAAAGAGAGAAGATTTACACAGAGAGAAGTGAGAGTAAAGAGGAAGAGGTTTAGAAAAGAAACAAGCTACATTAAGTATATTTACCTACTCCCCAAGGTAAGTATAAAGTCTATGGATAGCAAACAAGTGCTAATAAAATTAAATTTAAATTTAAATTTAAAATAAGTATTTGGTGAAAGCAGTAAAACCAAGATATTCTGCAGCAGTCACTGAAACTGGAGGTAATTTTCCAGGAGGAAAGCCATGCCACTTCCTCATGTTGCTATCAGAATGGAAAATTTTTGTCTACCGGAAAGCAGTGATCATTGAGTGGGTGGTTTGCTTAGGGGATGTTTTTATATATTTCTTAAATTGTACTTCATTACATTGTTCCATTTCTATTTTACTAAAGCAGTAATCTGGGTTTTTATTATCTAAGGGTTTTCAAGTAGCAGGTAACTGCAAATCCTGCCCTAGGCAACACTTTACATCCTTTACAAATGTTACTTTCTGTAACTCCAGGGGTATGCATCAGCATCATTTGAGGGATGAGGGAACCCTGTGCCAGGAAGTTCAATAATTAACTTAGGGTCACACAGCCAGCCAGGAGTAGCGGCTGAGGGAAGACTCAGATGGAGCAAGGCCACAGCTGGTGTTACCAAGGAAGCCACCTCATGTGGCTTCTGCAGACTGCAAGACGGCCCAGAGGACGGTGTCTAAGAGCCAGTTGGTCTGTGCATTTTTCCTCTACTTTCACCTGGAGAGCACTTTGCTGCTTTACAATTTCCTCCTGAGAAGAAAAAGAAAACATAATTGAATGATTGGTATGACATCAAATGGAAATTAATAGTGATGTCTGTAACTCGTGATTTTTAATACTGAGTTTAGGATTTTAACCTGTAGTTCATCTTGCCCTGTGACCAAAGAGGTAACAGCGAACAGAATATAATTCTCATGTATTCTTTACTTTAGAAATACCTTTCAGAAACATAAATATATATATTTTAGTTGCTTATAATAAAGGAAAGTAAGGAAAGCATTATATGTGAAAAACATTGGGGCAGAGGTGAATACTTGATAAATATAATTAGTGATTTTCTTTTTTTAAAAAAATCCAACTTCTATGATACATTTCTCAAAAAGGTAATTTTACTTATTCGCATTCAGATTTCTAAGCATAGTATATTACTGTGAATCCACCATCATCCTTTAAAAATACTACAATATAGGCGTTTATTGTGGCTGTCTTCTGAGGATCCAAATTGTTAACATCTGTCTTTTAGGGTTTCCCACACACACACAATACTCTAAATACTCTAATCTCTGGTTGTCCTGCTAATAACTGTAATTTTCTAGTCAGCTGCTATCTCTCAAGGTAGTTTAGAGGTCATTTTTCTGCAATACATAAAGAAGCTGGGGAAGAAAGTGGATGTGATTTATTTTCTAGTAAGTTAAACTCATGTTTCAATTTATGCTTATATTCAAGAAAAAAGTCTTCTTGGATCTTTTGTGTTAATCTCTTATTTGGTCCCTGTATAATTCATTTTGTTCTTTTAGTACATTTCACTTGTTACCTGATGTCATTAATAGCTAAATGGGTATTAGTTTTAGAATCTTAATTAAATGATACATTGAAATTGTACTTTTTGAAGAAATAATATATATAAACTGTGTGATTCCTACAACATAAAAGCATGCTGCACTTTTCTATAGACAGAAATCTTCTTGAAATTTCTCTTAGCCAATATTTGAAGAATTGCATCATTTGCATTTTCTACAAACTCAACCACAGTTGCTGCATAAATTATGATACAAGTATATTTACATAAATATACATATTTTCACGTTTTGATGGTGCCAATCAAAATAAACAGGAAGTGTAAGTCTAAATTATAGTGAACATATGGGAAGCTATTTGTTTATTTTGTGCCCTTACCATCCATTACTTTCTTGAGGGGAAAAAAGGAAATATTGAATTTTCTTTTGGCAAAACTCATCCTTAAATCACACTTAAATACGACCAATTAGACAACTATAATAATTGGTTCAGGAGCAAGTATGATCTCCACATGAACAATGAGATGCATAAGGAGAAATACTTCAAGCTTTTTGGGAAAGAAATATGTATATTTTGCATAGATATTGTTCAGCATGCAAGATATCAATATGGATCTGGTCATGTAGAATATAGCTACATGAAGAAAATTTCTGTTGGAAAATGGAAAACAGGAAAAAAAAAGCTAGAACCAAAAATGAGGAGGGACAAGACCTTACTGCCATTGTTTAAGGACCTGGATCCAACCATAGCTGTGGTTACATAAAATAAGATTGTTTTCTTCATAAATAGTTGGTGCCCAATTAAAGCTTATGCATAAGGAAAGATCTAAGATTTCAAAAGGATCTAATTTACTATGGAAGATGATTAGTGTGGAAGGGTAGAAGATAAGAGTGTGACTATTTGCTTCAAAAGTTCATAAAATTTGAAGTATGAAATTGAAGTTGTCATTGCACAGTGAAGAGAAAAGCATACTTCTAAGAAATAACACAAAAGACAAATTTGAGAATTGGTAAGGTTATAGATTAATGTGTGTGTATGCTTGACTGAAAAGAATTTAGGTTTGGGTGTATTGTTTTACTCCTTTTGATGACTTCAAAACCATGTGTATGGAGAATTATAAAATGATGAAGACATCACCAGGGAGAGAGTTGGGAAATACTTGTGGCCCTGAAAGGAAATTCTACAAGAGCTTAACTTTTTTTTTAAATTTATTTTTGTTTTAGGGAAGGGTCTACAGGGTGTTTGGGGTCTCACTACTAGATCAGACTCATAGTGATCCACCTGTTTACAGCCTCCCAAGAGCTAGGATTACAGNNNCATGCCACCATGCCCAGTCTCAATTGCAGTCTCAGCATGCCCTGGGGTCAGGGCCAGCATGGCAGGCCCGGGGGTCATACTCCCAACCCCCGTGCCTGCTTGCAGGTGCTTTAATCCACTGAGCTGTTTGGCTGGCACTAAGAGCTTAATTTGGCATCATGTTTTCCCCATGTCTTAGTGTCGTTGACATCACAACCGAATGACTGATTTAATACCACTAATGGAGATAACAATGCACATTAAACATCTCCTGATATGATATGCTGAGAACAAGGAAATATCACATTCTTCCAAAAATTCTTAACAAGAATCTGTGTATGTCCCAAATTTTCTGATCAAGGAGATTATGGGGCTACAGAGGAAAGTGGTCAATGAAGTATAGTGTGCCTAAGGAGAGTCACCTAGAGGGAAAACATTCTCATAGGCTTTCACAGAAAGCAAACTGGTCAAGCAATGGCTGTGACTCATCCAGATGGCTGACACTGACAAAATATCCACAAGGTGCTGTACATGATTCCAAGGTAAATCCTGAGGGATTTGACTGACTCTATCAGATAGCAAAAGTTACATTTTTAGTTATATAGCTTTAACTTGGTCTTAACCATCCAGAGAAGTGTAATCACGGGGTATAAAAAGTAAATCTATATTAATACGCTGAAATGCAAAAGGCTTAAGTCAACAACTTCAGACCATTGCCAGTTATGCTGATAAATCACTAATATTATGGACTGTTGGACTATGTTTGGTTATTTTACTGAATTCAAGTACCTACAGTGTTTGGACTGGCATCAAATATGAAAAGGTTCTTTAAAGACTTCTCCAAATACAGCTTTTCTAACAGCAATGGAACACCCATCTTTTACAAAACCAAACAAAAAGGGGAATATAAATAAAGGAAAGTTTTGTTGTGAAAAATATATATAAATGTATATAAAAGGTAGTTAGAATAGATATACAGCTACTTTCTCTTAGCTCAATGAGAAGTAAGGTTTGTAACTGATATTGTTTAGACAAGATATCATGTCTTCATCTTGTCCCCTTAATAACTACTATGAAGACAATAATATGCAATGTATTAATTATTGTAACTCTCCTACTAACCTGTTTTGAAATTGTTTCATTACTATTTTATCTTTTTTCTCATTAAAATGAATAAAAAATTAAAAATAAAATGATTTTCTGTAATTGCTACTGTGGGCCTTAAGCTTGTAGGCTTGGCCTGACACTCATGCATCTTACACTTAATCTTGTCAACTTGTATCTGTTCGTGGTAGATGACAGAAAACAGACCTTGGATAAAGTAGGACCTAATAAAAATTGTCATGAACAGAGCCACATACAAGGACACTTTGAACTAAGCAGAAGCATGATTTGATCAGAAAGAATTACCCGAGGTTCTTGGTCCAATTTCCTTAGAATGCATGATTTTCTCAATAAATATGTATTGAATAAATGAATAAAAAAAGAATTTGACTGTGAGGAAACAATCAAATACAAATTGAAGGACCTTCTATAAAACAACTCACCTTGACTTTTAAAGCTATTAATATCATAAAAGAGTTGGAAGGATATTTTAATACTAAATAGAGCAATCTAAAGGGATATAAGAGCTAAATGAAATGCACAATCCCTAATTAAATCTTCTTATTTATTTATTTATTTGGTACAGCATCTTTCTGCATAGCTTACACTCCTAGTGAGCTTCCTGCCTTATCCTCTCCAGCACTGGGATTACAGGCATGTGCCACCATGCCTGGTTTTGTTGGTTGACAGGGCATGTGGTACTGGGGATCAAACCTAGGTCCTTGTGCTTTCCAGGCATGTACTTTGACCACTGAGCTATATCCCTGGACCCTGGGGATTAGATCTTAAAACAGAAAAATTTACACTTATAAAAGGCATTTCTAGGATAATCTGAATATTTACTTTGTGTAAATTAATATTAGATCAACATTACATTTCTCAAATTTAGGGCCAGCCAGATAGCTCAGCAGACTAAAGCACCTACTTAGGCAGAGCACAGCAGCTGGGGTTTGATCCCATCCCTGTTCCCAGAGCATGCTGAGGTGGCAACTGAAACTGGGTGTGGTGGCGTATGCCTGTAATCCCAGCATGTGGGAGGCTGAAAACAAGAGAATCACTATGAGTCTAATCTATATAGTGAGACCCTGTAAACCCTGTCCTAAATACACTTTTTAAAAAAAAATTCTCAAATATCACTATAGTATCACAGTTCTGTAGATTTTTTTTTTTTTGGTCTTTTTGAACCAGGGTTTCACTATTCACTTCAGATTGGCCTTGAGTCCACTTTGTAGCCCAGACTGGTCTTGAACTCACAACTTTTCCTGCCTCAGCCTCCAAAGTTCTGGCATTATAGGTGTGCACCACCATGCCCAGCTGGTTATGTAGATTATTTGATGATTAATGCAGAATTCTTTTAATAGTAAAATAGCAAGGACACCAGAAATTTGACTTCAGTGACTTACAAAACAATGCAAGTGTGTATACACACACACACACACACACACATTTTGTTCATGACACTGCTGATGTTTTTCCCATATTCTCTAGGTCCTTTTACTTTTTCCCCATGTCTGCCAGCAGCTTCTCTGTGCTCCTTCTAAAATCTCTCCAAAATGGGTAAGAAATCCACACAGAATTAGAGTGGGACTGATCTCAGGCTGAAGTCACTTTGGCTTCTTCCAGGTTTCCCTGATTTTGTTTCCATTTTTCCCTGAGGATCTGTTTCACAAGAGTCTAACCCAATTTATACAGACACACAGAGACTAGAAATAATAAGCAGACAACACTAAATGATATCCACAGTACATCTAGGTGAGATTATTTTACTGTTCTTTCAGGTTTTCTGTAGGCTTGATAGGGGAGAGGAATGACTTACTACATAAGTTGTTTCTTCCTTCATTCCTGAAAGTTTGGTGATACAGTCTTATCTCCTTCTAAAGACAATGATAGTTGAACTTCTTAAATATGTTGCCCAAATGTCTGGGAAGAGTCTATGGATTTATTTATTTATTTATTTATTTATTTATTTATTTAAATAGGATCTCACTGTGTAGTTCAGGTTAGCCCTGAACTCATTATGTAGCTCAGACTAGCTTTGAACTCATGGAGATTCTCCTGCCTCAGCCCCCTAAGTAATGAGATTAGAGGTCCATATCACATTGCCAGATGTTCTACAGGATTATTTTAATCTTAGCAAAATATTCTTAGTTTAGAATTATTAAAAGTGGGCTCTCTGCTCCTGTGCACCCACCGACAGCTATTCTTCCCATGCATCCAGCAGCGATTCAGGCAAGATGGTAAAGGTCAGAATGAACAGATTTGGCCATGTTCGACGCCTGGTCACCAGGGCTACTTTTAACTCTGGCAAGGTGGATGTTGTGGCCATCAATAACCCCTTCATTGACCTCAACTACATGGTTTACATGTTCCAGTACGATTCCACCCATGGCAAGTTCCATGGCACCATCAAGGCTGAGAACAGGAAGCTTGTCATCAACAGAAAGGTCATCACCATCTCCCAAGAGTGAGATCCTGCCAATGTCAAGTGGGGTGTTTCTGGTGCTATGTAAGTGATGGAGTCCACTGATGTCTTCACCACCCTGGAGATAGCCAGTGCTCCCCTGAAGGGTGGTGCCAAAAGGGTCTCAAATGCCCCCCATATTTGTGATGGGTGTGAATCACAAGAAGTATAACAACTCCCTCAAGATTGTCAGCAATGCTTCCTGTACCAACTTCTTAGCCCCATTGGCCAAGGTCATACACGCAATTTCAGCATCATGGAGGGACTTATGACCACAGTCCACACCATCACTGCCACTCAGAAGACTCTGGGAAGCTGTGAAGTGATGACCGTGTGGCTTCCCAGAACATCATCCCTGCATCCACTGGCACTGCCATGGGCAAGGTCATCTCAGCTGAACAGGAAGCTCATAGGCATGACCTTCTGCATGCCCACTCTCAACGTGTTAGTAGTGGATCTGACCTGCCACCTGGAGAAAGCAGCTAAATACGATGACATCAACAAGGTGGTGAATCAGGCATCAGATGGTCCTTCAAAGGCATCCTGGGTTATACTGCGGACCAGATTGTGTCTTGCTACTTCAATAGTGACACTCACTCTTCCACCTTTGATGCTGGGGCAGGCATCACCCTGAATGAGCACTTTGTCAAACTTATTTCCTGGTAATACAATGAGTTCAGCTATAGCATCAGGGTGGTAGACCTCATGGTCCACATGGCCTCCAAGGAGTAAGTGGCCCCACCACCACAGTCCAGCAAGACCAGAGGGACAGAAAGGCCACGCTGTAGAAGTCACTGTCCCACTCATCCCCAACACTGAGAATCTCCCCTTCACAGCCTCCATCCCAGGCCCCCTAGAAGAGGAGGGGCCTCGGGGGCCTTGGCTCACTGCCATTGCACACCATCAATAAAGCCCACCATACCCCTGAAAAAGAGTAAAAACTATTAAGGACTTATATATTTATTGGGCCTAAATTCTTAGAAAATGTTGCACAAGTTAGATGACCATATAGGTCATAAAACAGAACTATCTCAACCAAAATGTTCTGTGCTGTGTCAGGCAACCTATGTCCCTTAGTTATAGACCTTAGTGACGTTAGTGTGCACGTGCATGAGAATAAGCATATATGTGCACCTTTTGATTGTCTCTGTCTGACATTATTAGCAATGAAGGATGTTGTGCTTTGTACAGGTCTGATTTGACAAACTGATTATTTGTGTTTGCTCAGCTATTTTTGAAACTGGAAAATTCTTCAGACAGCACTGGGTGTTATTTCTTAAATTCCCACACAGAGTAGGAGTTGGACAAGACCTAGAGGTTCCACTCCTAAGTTTATATTACAATGTATAAATACCAGAGTTTGGACCTATAATACATACACTATGTTAACCCTTCAACAGGCTGCAATGCTACTGTTGAGTGAGGTTGGGGAGGTGGCAGTGACAAGAGCCACTTTCTCACATCAAATTTTCCAATTTCCTGGAGTCAGGAGTGAGTAGCAGCAAAGCCTTCATGATAATGGGCTCCAAGCTGTGTCCTCAGTCTCCCAAGGCAGGTCCCTGACAGCCAGTCCTACACTTCTCTAGCTACTTCCTAAACCCTTGCTTTCCTGCATTAAACCTTTTTCTCTTTAAAATACCTAAAGGAAATTCTTTCCTGCACCAATTCTTTCCTTAACCTGCATGACATAGTTAATGACAGTGATAGTTATTTTATTTTGGCTTGAAGAAGTTTTATCATCTTCTGGATTTGTATGCACTGTTTTTTTTTCTAATTTTAAGATTTTAACATTTAAAATAAAAAGCAATGATAGGCAAATAATAGATGAAAATAATTTAGGAGAGGGGGACAGTCTTCCATATTTTTCAGGCGGCAGGTTTTATTGAAGATAGATAGATAGATAGATAGATAGATAGATAGATAATTAGATAGATATTATATAATTATTTGTGTCATTTTTAGAGGATTTTCTTCTTTGTGCAAGTTTAAATATCAGATTTCTTTATAAGAAGCATGGAAAATACATTGGAAGTTTTCCTGGACAGAAAAGAACTGGATAGAAAATTATGTGAATCTATCTTTTATCAGCAGACATTACTGCATGCTAATCCAAAATCTAAAATTGTTAATGCCGTATGTGCTGTTGATTCCCATCTTGCCAATTAAGTAAAGGTTACCGCCTGGGCTCCTCAAAGATTGCCTCTGTCCCTAGGCACCGTCACAGTGTTCAGCTCAGCCAGGGCCTTCCTTCTGGTCGTCCCTAAATTCCCTCTGTGGAGAAGGAAGGGCAGAACGCCTTCTGGAAAGCCCTTATTTAGGGAAAGGCAAAGCTACTGCTAACTGGAACTCTCTAGCTCTTTCAAAAGGCTTATCTGTTCTGTTTTCTAAAGGTAGCAAGTGTTAATTAAACAAATGTTTATGAAGTACCTATGAGCTACCAGCTATCGGCTAGGCATTGGGGATAGTAGGAAGAATAAGACACGAAATTCTGTCCCTGTCCTGTGTAAGGTCTGAGCTTGAGTAGACAGATATGTATCTAGTTTAGACACAGCGTGATCAGGTCTCTGAATTGAGTGCTATTGGGTAGCAGAGGTAGGGACAGCTTAGTTCAGCTATAGGAACGGAAGCATTTGGGTTGTCAAAAGGAGAAGAAAGTCCTGTTTGAATTCAGTTTGAAGAATAAATTGGGCATTGTCCAGGTCAGAGCAGAGGAAAGAACAAGGGAAAAAAAGACAAGCCAAGACAGAGATACTACAGAGATGAAATTTTGAGCAAAAAACTCAATCTGCTGAGCAGACACACAAGTGGCAAGAAATTGTGCAGCTTAATTGTATGTACCAAGTTGACTGGACCACAGCATCCCAGGTATTTAGTCAAACATTGTACTGCTTGTTTCTGCAATGGTGTTTTGGGGTGATATTACCATCTAATTAGGTAGGATGAGTCAAGAAGATTGCGCTGGGATTTCCCTGTCTCCACAGCTGTGTGATAGAATACCTATAATAAATATCTGGATATGTATATGCACAAACGCATATTCTTACCCATACCATGTTGCAGGACATATGTTGGATTGTTTCTGTAACCCTAGAGAATGCTGACTAATAAAAATTGGAAGAGAGAAAGCTCTGGCAATAAGGATAAGCAGAATGTAATGAATCTAAATGTTATTCCCCAAATAGTAAGCATGGAACTACTTATTTTCAATATTATAATTGTTGATTTTGACAATCCATTTTTTTTCTATTATTTCTAGGGTGGCCAAGTCCCTCATCTGAGTATTTTATAGGTATCAATTCACTTACTCCTCCTATAGACCTTTTACAAGGAAGGTACCATCATTATCTTAAATTTGCAGAGACAGAAATGAAGACTAGAAAAGTGACCTGCTGAAGTTCATACTTAGTAAGGGGCAAAGTCCACCTGGATCCAACCAACACATTCAAGCATTTGCTGCTCTAATGATATCTTAATATTGGACTCATTCTGTACGTATTTTTGAGCTCAGACATTTTCATCAACTTTAACACTTTAGAAAGATGATTTAGTTAGTAGAACACATACAAAATTAGAGAACACTGCAAGACTCTAAGACAAGACATAACTGATAAAGGCTTAGCCTTTATTAGCAGGGTTGGAAATGGACAGTGGTAGATCCTGCAATCATTGTTTTAGAGAAGGTGTCACCATGATTTAGTGGCTAATAAGAAGTTGGGAGTGAGGAGAAAGGTAAAACGCAGCACGGTTAGAAATGGATGAATGATTATCAGAGCTGGGACATGTGCTAAAGGCAGGCAGGAAAGTAGCTAGGGGAGAACCAGGAATTGAAACAGAGGCAGCCTTGAGACCGAAGTTTAAATCTTAATTCAGAAGTGAGGGTAAAAAAGGAAGTGAGGTTAAAATGAAGGAAATAAATGCTTTGGGGAGTTGGGTTTGTTTCTACAGCTACCATAACAGGTTGCCACAAGCTGTATGATTGAAAATGATAGAAAGTTATTCTTTTAAATTCTGGAGACTAGAAGCTCAAACTGAGGTGTGAATAGAGTTGCAGGAATCTGTTCCCTGCTTCTTCCAGCTCCTGATACATTTCTACTCCTTTACCTCACTTGCCTTGCAGCCTCCACACTGAGATTTTAGCCTCCCTCTGGGTCACTTCCTCTAGTTGGACAGAACCCTCTCTAAGTCTACTTTTAAAGATGCCTGTGGTGGCTCTTGCTTCTCAGATGAACAATTTTCCCATCTCAATGTCATTAATTTAATCATATCTCCTAAAATCGGATCCTCCAAATAAGATAACATTCACAAAATTGCAGGGATTAGGACAGGATAAATTTGACTAATTGCCCATTATTTAGCCTCCTGTGAGTTATCGCAATAATTGATAAATAATTGTGAACAATTATGGAAAAAGAATTGTCATGAGTGAGATACAACAGCAAGTCATTTTGGTGCATGAAAAGGAATTCACAAGTTCAAATCCCACTTTTCCACTGCATGCATGTACCTAACCAAGTTGTCTGCACACTGAAGCTCATCTTTTCAAATGATGCCAAATGATGAAGAGGGCTACATGAACTTTTTCTTCCAAGTTGAAAATGTCAAGGGCCAGCCAAATAGCTCAGTGGACTAAAGTGCCTGCAAGCAGGCTCAGGGGCTAGGGGTTCAATCCCTGAACCTGCCGTGCTGGCCACTGCCCCAGGGCCCGCTGAGACAGCAATTGAGACTGGGCATGGTATCGCTCACCTGTAATCCCAGCCTTTGGAAGGCTGTAAACAGGCAGATCACTATGAGTCCAATCTAGTAGTGAGATCCTGAACACCCTGTGGACCCTTCCCTAAAATACAAAAAAGAAAATGCTGAGTGGCGTTTCATCTAAGTGAGCATAAAGTTATGTTGAGTTTTAAATATTATATTTTCTAAATAGTAATATTTAAAAAGATAAATCCAAACAAGACTATTCATAATCCCATCATTTAACCAAATCTGTATTCTTGTGTGGCAATTTCTAGTCTTTGGATAGTGCACATTCAACTTTTATACATTTGTCACAATTTTATAGGGAAAGCTTTATAATCTGCTGGCTTATTTACTTTGAAGTATAGTACTGAGGATTGAACTCAGCAACTATTACTGAGCTGTATTCTGCCCCCTTTTTTATTTGTTCTTTTGAGACAAGATCTTGCTAATTTGTCCAAGAGTGGAGCCCCTAAGAGGCCGAGCTCTGACAGCCATCATGGAGACAAAAGGCTCTCTCCAACAGCATCAGCATGAACACCTTCTGGTAAAGTGGTTTTTGGTTTTAAACTGAGATCCTCATTCCTACCAAGGTGAAAACATATTAACAAACTTCTCATAAAGCTTTTACTTTTAGGTAAAGCTGGAGATGATTCTCCAGATTATTAAACTATGTTCCATGTTCAACTCATGCACCTTTCTACTGAAGTGATGGTTCAATGACTGCTATAGTTATCCACTGCTGTCTGAGTGACATCTCTGCATTAAACTATGACATCATTTTCTTGGCATAAAATAACCACTGTGATTAAGCTTCAGTGTCAGTCCATCTCCACTTTACTGAACATAATGCGTGGCTGCCCCACTTTCCTGCAATAAATAGCAATCTGAACAGAACTGGGAAACTTCTGAGATATTCTTGGAAATCTATTTATTGTATTTGATTCTTGTATTTTTTTAAGTGTGCTCTCCCCTTAAATAATCTTATGGTCCCTGCCACGTGCTTTTCCCCACACCTTCTTCCATTCTTTCTCTCCACATCTCTCCCTTCACATACACAAACAAACAACACACACACACATACACACATAATTATCAAAGTGTGCTATGAATGATTTTTGTTACTAAAATTTGAAATGAAATCAAAAGTCATGAAACTACTACTACTACTACTAAAAGAATCATACATGATTTTACTTTTAAAATTTATTTGTATTTTATTCATTTGTTTATCAAAGCTGTAGATTAACTCCAGGTCCTCATACATACTAGGCCAGTGCTATTCCACAACAGCATGGTCCCAGGCCTCAAAACTAAACCAAACAAGTATCCTGTATCATCGTCCCTTCTCAGTATGTGGTTATCTTGCAATGAGTATATTTGTTTCTTTCCTATGGAAGAGAAATCTTAGATGCTAGGTGCTGACTGCAATCTAGAACACAGAAGGGTACGCTATTAACATGCACTGGTCCAAGCAGCTGTACAGAGAGGCCGAGAACACTGTGTACACCGTGACATACCACAACACTTGACATGATTAAGCCAGTCCCCTGTCTTATTTCTACCATCAGCAGAAGCTTCCTGAATGGGTACAGCTGTGAGTAAATTATTTAACCTCTCTGTTCTGTCATGTGTTGATGAGAATGGGGCTAATAGTGTCTCCTTCAAGGAAATGTTGAGAGGACAAAATCAAATGGTGCATGTAAAATACAGCAGAGTTCCTGATGCGAACAAAGTGCTCAAGAAACTTTTGCTACACTAACTCGTTTCATGGAAATGTTCAGTAATCTGTCCTAATCCTACAGTGTTACCAGACTCCATGCAGACCATTTGCTGAAATTCCCATGGCCCATAAGAGCACCCACTGGACGCATTTCTCTGGTGTGGCTCACAGCTGCGCCACTTCACTGTGTTGTGGCAGTGTGAAATGTTCATGATCACACAGTGGGCCTGTGCTATAACCCCAAAGCCTTTGAGAGACTAGAAGCAAAATTACAATCCAGAGATCTGGAAGCCAACTTGCCAAATCAGTGTTATACATGAGCCTGCTGGGCACCGAGCACACAGCTTCGGGAAGTGAGGTGGAAGTCACTCAATGAACCAGGTCAAAACAACCACAGTTGAGCCTCAGAATGGCTTGTGATTGGAAACTAGGTGCCACTACGGTGTCCACAGTCTCCCAGAGGACCCTATGACCTTTTTGTTTTCGTTCTCTATTTATCTGTTATTACATGATTTTGAAACTTGTGATGCCAACATAACAGATCTCGATAGCAGATTCTCTTTCCCTGGCAGCAGGGATCAAATGACAAGAACTAAAGCTGTGAAAAATATCTTAGCTTGAAATGAGTTAGTGACTTTAACGAAAAAATAGTCTTTATCCTCACTGTGCTCAGTGAGGGGAAAACCTCTACATCTTCAGATGCAAAGATTTGTTTTCCAAATTAGGAAATTGAGACCTACCCAGGTAAAGTGTGACTTACCCAGAGGGGACTGAGTAGCCCTATTCTGAGTAATTCTTTGAGAACTTAATTATATAACTTCTACCTCCATTAATTCAATTAGCTACATCATTGATGAAGTTAATGATGAAATCTATGCAAATGGCCAATTTTCATCAAACTATAATTAGGACTTAAATTATATGACTCTACCCTATAGTATTGATATGTCATTTAAATTATTCTCTAGAATAGTGCTCTGATACAAGTATTATAATACAATTATATTGTATATTATGAGATGAAGAATCATACGAAGATGTGTATTTAGATCATAAATTCAAAGTCAAAGCATAGGTTATTTGCCAGTGGCTGCAAAGCTGGCGAGTGGCAGAGCTGGGCCTTGGGTCCAATATTTCTGACTTCCTATCCCATGCTCTTTCTAAGGAATCCTCCCTGGAGAAAAGAATTGGAGCTCCCAAAGGAAAAACCATAGGGAGTTATTTTAATTATTGTAAAACGAGACCAAGTGGAAATGGAACACATGTTGGGATTTTGTGGTAAAGCCTGAAACACCAGGGATAAAGAAAGATGATTTGAAAAGATTTAGTGATTAAATATAAGCTTTAACTACTTACCAATATTGTTGAGACTTAGGGCTGCTTATACAAAAATTTATGAAATAAAATTTGGAATTTAATTTTGTTTTCTGTTTTCAAGCAAATTTCCCCAAACTAGCTCATGTATACAAAGAAACCCTTAAATTCTAGCTCAGTTATAAAATTATATCCCCCAAAATATTTCAGTGACCCTAAGAATTATATCTTTATTTATGTTGAAATAGTAAAGTTTTCTAGAAACCAAAAATACAAATCATAAGAAGAATTTTTTTGTTTTTGTTTTTTTCTTTTTTCTTTTTTGCAGAACCAGGGATTGAACTCAGATCCTTGAGCTTGCCAGGGAAGCACTAATTCTACTGAGCCATCCCCCGGCCCCAAGAAGAAAAATATTCTATGAGAACAAAACGCTCACATCATTGCCTCAACTGATACTTATGTTTTAACAATAATGACACAAAGATGAAAAGTAGGTGTTTGTGGAGTACTTACTCCAGCTCACAATTAAATTTACTGTATCAAAAAGCTTGACAGCATTCCTTTGTTATTAACTTATCTTCAAAGATCCAACTTATAAAAATTGTATTAATTGTGATTAGCTTTTGCAATCTACAGAGTGTTCTTGCCTTTTGCTTTTTTACAGTTTAATTGATTTGGTTAGTATAATCAGATAGAAGTAAAGAAATGGTAAGGGCTGAAAATTTTTCATGGATGCAAGCTCTGTTCTATGGTTGTCAACTACGAATGGTTGAACCTCATTTAACCAGGACATACATAGCCACATGGGAATAAGTGAAACACTAGTGACAACTGAGGGGACATCAAAACACTATCCCTTTATTATTATAACTTCAAATTCATAGCCAGGACAGCTCCTAGAGATCTGCTCTTCTTTATAAATTATGTATTTATCCTCTCCCCCAAATACTCCTCCAGTATCAACTTGATATCTAGGTGTAAGTTTCCTTCTTTAGCAGGAAAGTGAAGCAGGTGAAAAGAAATAAATCCTTTATTATGGGGCACAGGAGAGGGGCCAAAAGAGAAGCCAGAGATCCTCCTGGTGGAGACACAGTTTGGAGCCTTTTTGGGATTGGGTTAGGGGCAGAGTTTACAGTGATGCAACAGGCATTGATTGGGGTAGAGTTGATGAGCTTGAAAATCACTACGGAAGCTCCTGATTAACCCAGGGAGAGGGAATGGAAAACAGTCTAGGAGCAGTTACTCATCAATGGTTCTGGTGACTTGCCGCCGTGATGACACACAGAGTGCTGCATGATGACTCGGCAGACCCATCATTAGGAGGCAAGAACAGGGATGAAAAAGAATGCCAAAAAAGAACATGGGTTAAAAGAATGAGGTCAACCCCCTTTCAATAACTTGGCTTTCTTAGTTTCTTAGTTGTGAGAAACACAAAGCACAGTCCACTATGTGGCTATGTGTGTGTGCATTGAGAGGTATGGATTTATCGCAATGCATTTGCTGATTATTTTGATTTCAAGAAAAATATAAACACACAAATGACCCCTTGTTCCACAGGTCAGTTGATCTGTGCCTGTGTAGTATGATACATATAGATGAGCATTGAGGATATGGTGTTCCTGCCAGATCACACTGTACTCCCCTTAAGTCAATGTATACTGTACCCTTAACATTGAGAAGGAAATTCAAAATCCTCACTTTTTAGAGGCCCCACAAGCTTATTCCCTTTTATTGCACAAGGCTCTTTCCTCAGGGTGATATTTTATGGTGACCACCCATCATAACACCAAGGCTCCTAAATGATTTATGTCTAATTTGGGCACATGAATTTTAAAGAGAAAAAAAAAGTTTTCTTCTTCCAAGTTCAAAATATTGATAGTCTCCCCAAAATGGCAAGAATAAGCAACAATTGGTCAAGGTTCTATCATGTGCTGGGTTAGCATGTAAGGGTATTTATACAGGCTCTGGCCCTGTAAGCCAGGTAGGAGTTACAGCATTCAAAGGATAAAAAAGATGTCATAATTAATTGTTTCTCCAGAGTCACACAGAAAGGGGAAAAGAATTAGACAGGGATCTCTCCAGATCAAGGCTCACACTCATGCTCTAAATTAGAGGTGGGCTTCCTATGAACGCTTCAGGGCAAAGGTCATGACCTTTTTGGCACCAGGGACTGGTTTCATGGAAGACAGTTTTTCTGTGAAGCACAGGAGGTTGAGGAAAGTGGTTTCAGGATGATTCATTTCAGGATGACCCATCTACTAATCATATTCATTGCGTACTTTATTTGTATTACTGCATTGCAATGTACAATGAAATAGTTATACAGCTCACCATAATGCAGAAATCAGTGGTGTCCTTGAACATTTTTATTTCTCTAATGAGATGGCTCTCCTGGAGGTGATAAGAGACGGTGCAATGCAACCTACGTTGCTTGCCTATGTCTAGCCCACTCTGCATTCTACTTTTCGTTGCTGTTCCTAGAGAAAACCCTGCTTTACAAATATGGGATGGTGGAAATGAAAGTAGCTTTCTCTCAGGATATTCTACCTTAATTTTAATCCAGAACATATGGATTTCTTGACTTGTTTCAAACTTACTTTTAGGAGTACCATAGTGTGTCCACAAGCAGTTGATCTTCTAGCATGGACAAAGCTATTTGTGTTTATGTTTTAGAAAAAAGAAATCTCCAAAGCATACTTGGTTTTCATGTAGCAAAGTTGTTTTGAAGGTTTGGGGCTATTACTGACACCTGAGTGCCAGTTATGGAAAGTAGGCTTGGAGAATGTGAACTATCTACTGCAATGAACCCAATTTAAGTAGGACTCTTAGGGCTGGCAAGATAGTTCAGTAAACTAAGCACCTGATCAGGCAAGAGCAGGGACTGAGGTTAGATCTGCAGTACCACATGCCACACTGGCCCCACCCGGGATGTGTTGAGTCAGTGACTGAGTCAGGGTGTGGTGGCGCATGCCTGTAATTCCCAGCCCTGGGGAGGCTGAAAACAGGAGGATCACTATGCGTCCAAGCTGGGTAATGAGATCCTGTACCAAGTACATTAAAAAGTGGGACTCAGTATATTCTTTTCAGTGCAGCTTTCTTTTTGTTGGCCATCTTAAGAGTCTTCTGTTATCTCATTTGGTCTTTACCTCTTCTCCAAAAAAACCTAATAGTGATGTTTCATTTTTACTCATTTGGCCAGAGCTAGTTTATAGACTACCCAAACTGTGACTCAGGCAAGTGCACTGTTAGAAAGAGTCATAGATGGAAGTGGTAATCAAATAATTGGTGAGCTACATAGGGACTAAAATATGTGTTAAGTTCCAAATTAAGTCTGCCCTCACACACAGCTACACAATTGAAGTCTGTCAGCTCATTTGCTGCTTTAAAACATGCCACCAGGACAACTCAGATTGTTGTGGTTAGCTGTTAGTGTGAAAACAACAGGTTGTCATGGTTCCTGTGAAGTCAGACCTCTCTGTTAATGTTAATCTGTACTTGCATCCACTCCCCCACCTTAGCATCACCACCTCAGCTCTACTCCAGAATCATCAACCATTAGATTTCATAAGCAGCACAATCTAGATCCCTCCCTTGTGCAGCTCAGAGTAGGCTCCACACTCCTGTAAGAATCTAATGCCCCTGGTGATGTGACAGAAGGTAAGGTCAGACTGTAATGTAAGAGATGTGGGGACCAGGTATAATACAAATGAGGCATTGTTTGCTTATTTATCACTCACTTCCTTCAGTGTGATCTACTTCCTCAGTAGCTGTGACCAGTACATTTATGAGTTCATAAGCCAGGATATTTGGGCCCCTCATCTAGAGGGCTACATTTTATTCATTTATTATTTCTGATCTTTAACCTCATAAGAAATATATGGTGACTGTAACAAAGTTAAAAGACAAGATTAACCAACATTTTTTTTAAAACCATGACCCTAATTCCAAGTAAAATAACATCAACATATATCAGTATGTTGCTCCTTCTGCTTTTTCCTTACTTTTATAACTATGTGCTGTGAAGTAGAAACCTTTTTTGTGCTGTCACAATGTGCCAAGTCCCACTAATCCAAACCCTCATGAACACTTCCTGAGTTTGCAGTAGTGTACCCTTGTGTGGAGGCAATGCAATGTATTTTACCAACTCTCTGTTCTTCGACAGTTGGGTCCCTCTCAATTTTTTATAATTATGGAATTTTATTATAAATATCACTATATGTTGGAATTTTAGAAAAGTAATTACCAAGCTATACACTCTTAAGTACATATTTAAGTTTTTAGAAACTTATTGCCAGTTTGCAATATAATTGCAATAAAATAATAGTTTAGCAACTCTTCTTATAAGCCAATGCAGTGAATAAAGCTGTTTTCCAGGTTGGACATAATGCCCAGTAAAATAAGTGGGATAATGGACATATATATATATATATATATATATATAATTTTTATTGTTCTAGATTTTGAAGTTCAAAGAAGTAACAACAAAAATGCATGTTGCTTAATCTACATTTCTCTCTTTATTAGACTGGTTGATCACTTTTCGTATGCATATAGGTATTTCTATATACATTTTAGTATTATGAAAATTACTCATGATAAATTTTAAAGAAGTGAATTATTTAAAAAAGCTCAGAACTATATATTTATCACTTTATGGGAAAAGAACCTCTTAGCAAATCACTCAACCTACATGCATTGACTACTCACCCCAACCGATATTCATGCTAGTGCTGATATTCATTCAAGCTGCCCATTCTAGACTGGTAGTCAAATATTTTAAATACCATTTAGACAGGACATTGTGTCCTCAATTCCATTCTGATGCTGAAGATATAACAGTGAGCAAAACCTCAAGTCCTTACATTACACTTATATTTTGATCTACAGATACATGTATAGACATAGATACATTATATTATACATATATTATATATATTATATATATATATTACTTATAGCATAGTACATTAAGTATATATGACAAGTATACCAAAGGTAAAAATAAAGCTTTAACTACTGGTATCTCAATAAGAGACAGAACTTAAATGTGTGCACCAAGCAGAAGACGTTGTTACACTCACTTTTAGGATATGTTCACTTCGCTATGAGTATGTGGCGAAGCTGATCAAGCTAGGCATCATCCTGTCCCAGCTCTGCCATGCTTTCCATTTTCCTAAGGCTTTACCTGCAAGCTGAACATGGCATGTTTTCATTTTTTGGAAGTGAGTCTTTACCAGTGAGTTTTTGGGCAGCATATTATGCCACCCCCAGACCTGCTGGCAGCAGAGGAACACATAGCATCTCCAATCTGCTCTCTTCTTTCAGGCGTTCTAATTGGAAGTCCTGCCTAGAACACATGGCCAGATCAGGAGCCAAGAGAAGAACAAAAGACAGCTACTCACACGTGTTCCCTCCCCAGCTTGTCTGGGCTCCCTGGCTCAGCAGGCAGAGGCGACAGTGCAAAACACTAAAGGAAGAAGGGTCAGCAGGCAACAAGTGTCGAGTCTTCAGCAAGCCCGGGACACGACAGGGAAAAGGTTAGCTGGAGAGGTTTTAGAAAGAAACTAAAGTGGAAGCTGAAAATTGAAAAGAGACAAAATAAGTTAGCAGAAAATCTGATCTCTGGACCTTTCTGTCTGATACCCTCTTAGGATTTAAAAAGACTGAAAAATATTAAGGCTTTTTTCTTAAAAATAAGAACAAAAAATACATTTATTAAGGAGACATACATCAGACATCAAGAAAAAAAAACATGTAAGTAGAAGGGGCTAGATTTGAATTTTAAGCAAAAGTCTAACATAAGTTTATGTGGATGTACTTTTGCCTATAGGAGCCTCCATTTTCCTATGTGTAAGGTGGACTTCATCCAGTAAGCTTTATCCAGTAAGTACTAAGGGCTGTTTCTCTGTCTGATGTTTCACAAACAGTATAAAACTTAAAAGAAGAAAATGGCATGTGAAACATTATAAGAATGTATTATTTTCTTAAAATAGAGGGCTTTCATCAGATTTATGAAGGAAGATTTACTGAGGAAACAGTCACTGAATTTGAAGAGAACAAAGATTCCTTCCAGTACAAAAGAGGATTCTGTATTGTCACGTGGGTCTCTATTGAGAAATAAGAATTACAGCCATGGACATTTTGAACCGCTAAGCACAGCAGTGAAACAGCAAGCATTTTTCACAATATTCAACGCACACCACTTCCACCAGGGCTTAAGAGCCCAGTATGCAAAGCTGAAAATCTGGGAGCTGTCATTTGCCTTCTTGGAAACTCATTTCATATTCTCATTAACCCTAATCCTTCCCATTCCTTATGGTCACTAAAAAGGTATAAATTGTATCAGAAACTTTAGAAAGTCATATACTAAGTTACTCATGGCCAGGACTACAAGATGAAGAGACATAATATAAATTCAATTTAGGGATCAAATTTTTACCTAATTATTTAAGGATAATAGTAGTCAAACAGAGACCATTGACTTCATCTTTCCTTACATGGTGTATTGGCTGGTACATCCTGTCAACTGGAGAAGTTTAGATGTTTAATTCAGCAGGGGACCAAGGTCCTCACTTTGTAAATATCCTGTACTTGCTGAAAAGGAGGGTACACAGGTAGCCAGCATCCAAGGTAGGAAGAGAGGATTGCCTCCCCTTTCCTTTTCCCTTGTTGTTTTTGCCATCTTCTGCTTCCTTGAACTGCTGCCCCTGTGCCATGTGCCACTCTACCTTGGAGCCAGCCAATTATGGCCTATAACCTCTACCAGCTGTGAGCTACATAAACCTTTAGGGTTTCTTTTTAAAGTTTTTCCATTTATGTATTTGGTACAGGGTCTCACTACACACCTTGGACTCGTAGTGATCCTCTTGCTTTCAGCCTGCCTAGTGCTGGGATTACAGATGTGCACCATCATGCCCAGACTCCATCGCTGGCTCAGTGCTCAGGGACAGGGCCAGCATGGCATGTGGGATCAAATATGGAACCCTAGCCCCTGTACTTGCCAAAGCAGGCAATTAGTCTGCTGAACTATCTCACTGGCCCTATAAACCTTTAATTTTGAATGTTGAGTATTTTGTCCCAGAAATGAGAGAAAAGTAACTAAAGCAAAAGACTTTCTTGTTTTGTTCTAGCCTAATAATTTTTAAATTTTATTGAATTCAATTTTGTTAGGGATTTTTCCTTCTATGTTGATGGTGGGTATTGCCTATGGCTTTCTCTTTTTGTTGCGTACTTACCTGGTTTTAGTATCAGGGTAACACTGGTCTATAGGAATGATTTGGTAAAATTACCTCTTAAATGTTTTGGATAATTTCTTTAAAAATTATCTTTGTTCTTTCAGTGTTTGGTAAATTTCAACAGTAATGTAATCAGGTTCCAAGATTTGTTCTTAGTAGAAAAAATTTTACCACCAATTGAATCTTATTATTCATTGTTGGTCTGTTCATTCTTTGTCACTTCATGACTCCATTTTAGTAGCTCGTATGTGTCCAGAAATGTAAGCAGTTCTTTGAGTCTTCCAATGAGTTGCTGTAAGCTTGCTCCTTCTTGTCTATTATAGCCTTGTGTATTTCCTTGTTATCACATGGTAATGTCCCCATTTTCAGATCTGATTTTACTGAAGTCTTCTCTTGCTCTTACTCTACCTAACGGTGTATCAATTTTATCTCTTAAATGAAATGAAATCACCATATCAAAGGACATCTGCACTTCCAAATTCACTTGGAGCACTATTTACAATAACCACGGTGATGAAATTATCCTAGGTATCCATCAACACATGAATGAATAAGCAAAATATGATCCTGGTACACTACAGAATACTATTCAGCCATAAAAAGAATGAAATTCCTTAGTTTTCAGTAAGCTGGAATTCCTGAAGAATATTATGCTAAGAAATAACTCAGGAACAGAAAGACAAAAGCTCCATAAACTCTTTCATAAATAGAAATAATAAAAGAGACCTCAAGAATGTTGAGGGCAGATAAGAATAGGGAGAAGGGAAAGAGAGGAGCTGCTAAACAGGGAGAGTGGTAAAGTTTACAGTTAGGGCAGAAAAATAAGCTCTGGATTCCATGACAACAAGGTGACTATAGTTAACAGTAATGCAGTGCACAACTCAAAATAGTTAAACAGAAGATTTTAAAGTGATGCAAAAGAAATTATAAATGTTCTAAGATGATAGACATGCTAGTTCCCCTCAGTTGATCACCGCCAAATAAATGCATGAATCAAAACATCACATAATACTCATAGAAATGTGCAAATATTGTGTCAATCAAAAAATAAAATCAATTTAATAAGAATAGAATCAAACAAAGATCTCCTCATATAATTCACATATCAAAGTCTGATTGATGGAATTAGAAATAGAAGTATATTTACAAACATTTTACAAAGAAGCAACCATTTTCTCAGGTGATCAATCCTCAGAATTTTTCTCTAGATTTTAAGACTCAAAAATTCATGGTTCTCACCTTTGCATACAAAACATGGCACATACACAATATATATTTATATATATCTATATATGTGTATATATGCATATATATAATTTTAATGTATTTGGTACACACAAGTCATATACATATATTTTTTAAATGTATTTGATATAGGGTCTCACTACACAGCTCAGACTCATAATGATTGTCCTGTCTCAGCCTCCCCAGTGCTGGGATTACTGGCTTATGCCACCATGCCCAGACTCTGTGGCCAGCTCACCATGCCTGGGGCTTGGGTGAGGGCAGCATTTGGTGCCTAGGATCGAACCCTAGTCCCTATGCTTGCCTATGCAGGCTTTTAGACCGCTGAGCTGTCTTGCTGGCTCATGAGCACTCTCGCTAGCCCTCAATTTAAAAAAAATATATAAAAGAAACAAAAATGTTAAAGCAAATTTATTCCATATACCTGAACTTTCTGGCCCTACATTTTTTAATACACAATCTTGAACCTTTTAAGATATCATAATAAGGTTTTATATATTACATATCACCCCCACAATCAAACACATTCATATATTTTCTTTTTAATATGTGAATGTCTCCTCTGTCAGTGTTCAGTGCAGGTTGAGACTTACCCAACAAGTCTCATTCATTACCTATCTCACAATTTTTTTAAATCATTAAAGCTTCTTTGACATCAGAAGTGTGGTGAAGGTTCTATGTGTGGGTCCCAGTCACTTTCTTCCTTTGTTCAGTTCTATTAGGGGTTAGGTTCGCAACCAAGTTATGATGTAATTATCATCACCTATAAACATTTATTGATTGCAGTGTACTGAAGAGTAGGCATGGGCTTATGATTCAAAGCTTTGCTCATTAGTTGTTTATGATCTATGGACAACACAGAAGCTAAAATGCTGTGTGATATAAAGTCCTCTCCATGCACAATAGAAAATTGGAGTCTTTTTATTTTGAAATTTTGGTTGGAGAGGGTTGTCACCTGTGCCGTTTCTACTCTTCTTTCTTTTCCTGGTTAAAACACTTTCTTTCTTTTCCTCCTCCATTTCCCTGTTTTGTCATCATTTTACCAGACAAGCTTCTTTTATAACCAGGTCAATGTGCTATATTAAAATTTACAGGTACATATTCTCCACTGAAGAGAGGCAAGCATTGTGTGATTTCCTTAAAATAACATTTTACTTCCTGCTACAGTACAAATTCCCTGAAGTAGAGATTATGTCTCCTTCCCACCATGATTTCCCCAAGAATTAGCAAAGCATGTAGTACAGAGTAGATACTTTATAATACATACTGGATAGACAAACGGGTGGATGGATGGATGGGTGGATGGATGGATGGATGGATGATGGGTAGAGGGAGGGAGGGAGGGAGAGAGGGAGGCATAAATGGATCACTGGATCCATGGGTGACTACAGTAGTATAGAAAGGTCATTAGGGTCAGAGTGAAGTTCAAATGAAAAATAAGATTCATTTCACAAAAGATGAAAGGACAATATATATACACAGGGAGAGATTCCAAAACATTTTTTTCAGCCATATTCTGCACTGAGTCCAAGTCATCAGATTGCTTACATAGTTTAAAGGAAAATTTGAGGGGCCGGCAAGATAGCTCAGCAGACTAAACACCTGCTTAGGCAAGTGCAGGGACCAGGTTTGATCTTTGGCATCACATGCCACGCTGGCCCCTCCCTAAAGACTACTGAGCCAGCCACAGAGTCTAGGATTGTTGGTACAAGCCTGTAATCCAAGCACTGAGGAGGCTGAAAACAGGAGGATAACTATGAGTCTGAGCTGCATAGCGAGTCACTGTACAAAATGAATAAAATAAAAGGAAACTTGAAAATTTCAACCTTCAGTTTGTAGATTACTTTAAGAACTGTGAAAAAGAATAAAATTCCAAAAAGTTTACCAAATTCCAAAAATAAAACTAGGATTAATGCACGAAAATCTGTCTTTTATCTTGGGTACATTTTATAGTGAATATTAGTGAAAATCAGTAGGATTTCTTAGCAAGTCATGATGAATGATGTTGTGTTTCAGATGTACTCACCCAATAGCTCTACACATTGGCCATTATTTTCAAAATCAAAGGAGGAAGGAAGGAAGAAAGCCAAAGGAGGAGTTTAAGAAGGGAGGGAGAGAGGAAAAGAGGGAAGGAGGAAGGAAGGGGCAGGGCAGGACAGGACAGAAAGAGAACAGAAAATTATCTCTGCAAAGAGACTTCAATTCTTTCTCCCCTAGCCAACATTTCAAAAATAATTAAATGCATGCAAATAAGCAAAGGAAACCATAGAACTTCTAATAGGAGTCATCCTGAGGGTATGAACAAAAAGGAACAGAGAAGAGGAGGGGATGGAATCCATTAAACTCTCCAAGTATTTAAACTTTGCCAGCAATAGAAAAAATGAAAATGAAAACCTTGCCTTTTTGAAGTTCATCCATTACTAATTGAAAGGTAAGAAGGCTGATTCTATATGCCTTAGGAAATAAAGACTTAACAGATGTCTTTACTGAAGACTCTGCTGTTCTTAGAGGAAAGATGGGTAACTCCTAAGGCTCTTTGTCATGTCACATCCAAGTTCTGTCACCTAAACTTGATACACAATTAGACAATTGGCTAGAGTGCTGTCTTGACAGATTATTTGCCATGCTGGAAATGAAGAGATGTTTGCTACACCACTCACCTCTCTTGTTGGAAACGTTCCTAATGAGTAACATTACCAGCAGGAATTATTCTTGTGTTTGAGAACATTGCTCTAAACAAGAAGGAAGAAAGAAGTACAGAGCTAAACTATACACATTAAAGGAATAAAACCCAGTAAGACAAAATAAAAGAGTGGTACTAAAAGAAAAAAATTAAATGGCTTTAGCTTTCATCTGAAAATCATTTCAAATTGAGCAGATCAATGCAAAATCCATGATAAATAATATTTCTATGAATAACACTTGTAAGTTTTTATTCACTTAGGTATTTTAAGGCATTTTACTTTGTTCCCATGTTTTAAATCTTTTATTTAAAGCAATCGTCTTTAAAAGATGATACTTCTTTGATATGATGGACTTCATCCACACATATTAATGAATAATAGCCTGGTAAAATGATTGTTTCCCCTACCTCCAATTTCAGTAGAGGTGAGAGTGTCATATGATAATTTCTGTTTCATTCTGTGTCAAAACACGAGCATGGTATGGAAGCAGATATTATTTTCCAATAGGCAGTTGAGCATTTTATCACAATAATAAAGAGCTGCCAACAAAATAATTTATACCTAGGCATGCACCACTGCATCCATAGATATACATATGGAGATATACAGTAGTATATGTGCATGTAGGTCGATTGCATGCAGCTGTGAGCACAGAGCTACATGTCTTTCTGTTTCTGTGAGGATGGTCTTATTTCATTTTTTATGACTACAAACTCTAAAAAGTTTAAAATCTTCATCACCCATACAATTCATCTGGAAGACTTATAAAACATTGATATCTAAGGCAGAGGACTCTGCATCCTCAGTCTCCCCCAAGCAATTTGAATGCCTGGTGATCAAACCTATTTTAAGCTAAATTACAGTCAAGGATATTTTGCTCTAAGGCAAAGAAAATGAAAAGCTCTAGTCCAGCTTCTGTCTTTGTTCAACCTATGAGTTAAGAATAGATTTCACATTTTTAAATGCTTGTAAAGGACCTAGAGAAGAATAGTAATTCATGGTAAGTGAAAATTGTGTGAAATTCAAGTGTGCATTGATAAAGTTTCATTGCAACACAGCCACAACTGCTTACTTATGGATTTTATGGCTGCCTTTATGATATACCATCAGAGTTGGGCAGCTGTATCAGAAATCTTACAACCCACAAAGCCTAAAGTCTTTGCTATTTTGCTCCTTAGAAAACACTTGCTTACCACTGTCCTGGAGCTCACTTCCATTGTCTCAGGGGCCTTTATCCCACTCTGGACAGTTTTATTTCCTTTATCCTTCCCTTGCTTTCGAAGAAGGAACTGACAGTATACATTGCTTCATTTTTAATTTTTGCAGTGTACATTTTAGCACTTATCCTGAGATTCAAATTAGTTCCACCATTTAACAATGTGAATCTAAACAGAGAGATAGGATCAAACAGAGCCCTTTCCTGAAATGCCTTTGAAATAATAACAGGAAGAAATGGATCAGTGTGTGGTCTAAAGACCTTCCCTAATTCCTTTTCTGCAGAGGTAGAGACTGCAGACTTTCAAAAAAACAGTAGAGAAGAAAACCAAGATTCTTTGAAATATTGACTTGAATGTTTATCAAAATCTAAAATCAATGATTTGTTAATTTGCTGAATATAAGATTGAAGCTGTAGAAATATATTCCTTTGTGACTGTGTCTAATGAGATATGTCTAAAATCCTCTTCCAAGTCCCACCCAGGGTCAAGACCATAGAAGAAGGAAGAAAATTTGAATACCTTCAATCCTGCATGCACAGCAATGACCATAGTGGTCATTATGCTGATTATCTTTTTTTTCTTTCTTTTTTTTTTTTTTTTTTTNTTTGGTGGAACCAAGGATTGAACTCAGGCCCTTGTGCTTGCAAGGGAAGAACTTATTCTACTGAACCATCACCTCAGCCCCCTAATTATCTCTTTTATGGTTATTCCTTTCCAAGTTTTGCCAGTTTTAATTCTTCATCTGAACTGTAGAACCCAGAAATGTGTTAAGAACTATTTTCTAATTATCCCAAGAAATATGATGCTAAGCAGTTGTAGAAGCTGGTTATCTGTCTATGTAAGGCTACCTGCAGGGGTGCTGAACCTATGACATATGATGACATACATGCTGCAGTTAGCTATTATACTGAAACAGTGATTTGTTCTGCTATCTGCTATCGCAGAATCACTGTTACAGGGCAAGTGACCAACCAGGCAAAGGAGGCAGGAAGTGAGACAAGCCAGAGCAAGCTTAAATTTAAACAAGGCTGACCTGGAACTCACATTTGCAGACTTTCATTATTCTCCAGTCTCCCTTCCTTGGGGATAGCAATGCCCTAAAGGGCATATGTCCTCCTTGGCAGGATCCTAACTTTCATGTAAAGTTCTGCCATTTTCATCATGAAATCCCTCTAAAGTTTTTGAACTATAGGTCCTAGCTTTCCATTTAACACTGAGCTCCACAATTATTCAGCCAGTTGTTTCTGCTGGGGAATCAGGAACCCCTCACCACACACCTGGTTCTGGAAATAGAAAAGTAGAAGTCAAAGATCCAGCAGCAACTCAGACACCAGGGATCCCGCTGCTGTCCAACACAATGGAAGGGAACAGCTGGTAAACAACGGTGTGTAGGAGCTGCAGCCTGGCCTCTTGCTTGGCACTGACCTCCCTGAAGAAATGTGACCACTCCTTTTCTTCTATCTTCCAACCTCTGAAATATGTCTCCAAAGACCTACACTACTTCAGAACTACACAGCAGAAGGAATTCTGGGAAATGTAGTTTGAACTTAAGTGTCACACTGAGAACATCGGCAAACAAGCTATTGCATGGATAGATCCTTTACTACAACTCAGTAGGAGGCAGAAAAGTAAAATTGAAAAGGCCAAGAAACTTGACTCCAAATTCCAGCTCAGTTATTTTTGACAGAAATTTCAGACAAGTCATTTAACCACACTAAGGTTTCGTTTCCTCACTTGCAAACATTAGAATACATACTCTAGTAGAACTGTGAGGAATAGATACAATATACTTAGCATAGGTGAACTATTCCAAAGGTTTAAAATATAAGACTCTCCTTAGGTGTGGTGGTACACTCCTATAACCCCAACATTTTTGAACCCAAGGCTAGAGGATTACCAAGAATCCAATGTCAGCTTGGGCTCCATAGTGAGTTTAAGGCTTACTTGAGTAAAATCTGAAAAAATAAACAAAAGAATGAGTGATGACACTTGCTTAAGAGAATTGGAGTCTTTTTTAAAAATCATATTGTGTTAACCACTAGCACAATTTCTCGAAGTCTCCCCTGGAATACCCAATGGCATAAGGAAATAAATGTGTGCCTTTGAGGGCTTCCTGACACAAAAGTAAAACACTCTGGCAACTCCTATTTTGTCCTGAAAAATCTGTGTGATATTCATGTTCTCTTGTAGGATTTTATATCTTCTAATGTAAAATGAGACTTTTAGCTATTTATCAAAGAAATCACATAAGTTTTCACACTTAAATGCTCAAGCATGATTCATAGTTCAAACAAGATGCACTCACCACCTCGCATCTAAACACTTAATGTATATCAGATGCTATGCGTGGAATTTTAAGTGAATTATCTAACGTCATGATCACAAGGTCTTCATTCTGTTAAGTGACATGAAGGAAGTAGGCTCAGAGCTGTTATGTAGCTTCCAGGATCACAAAGCTAAAGCCTAAAGAGTCTACATTTGTAGCCACTATCCAATATCATCCAAAGGATTCTATTGTCACTTAAGATGTCTAGAAAAGAGAAACAACTGAAGTAGGATCTTTAATATTTGTACAACAGAAATAATTATTTCTAGAACATGAGACTTCCAAGCTAAGTAACTTGAGGGGTAATTACCCAAAACATGATGAGAATTCAGATAGGCAGGTCAGAAACAAAGGGAGAGGTATAACGGTAGAGTGAAAGGAAGAGATAACAAGTCATTTCAAATCTAGAATGAGTGTTACTGTCCATGTACCTCTCCTCAGATTAAGTCTAGCTGAGAAGTGGTAACAACATACAAATACTTTTAATATGTACTATTGAAACCAAAGTTATGGAGACTCTGAATAGAGTTCTGTAGCCACCCCTCTGGGGCTTAACAGAGTCAAGGATGACGTTAAGGTAAGAATATAAAGGAACCACGGAATTTAACACCCATAATATTTTGCAGAAGCAAGCAGGACTCTCAGAAGCCTCCTTAAATATGTGGACCAGAATCGAAGAGAACTGACCTTGGGTTCTCACTGCACTTGTCACTTGGCTTCCTTCAGCATAATTTGTATAACCCACCCCCACCCCCCAGTGAGTGGATTCTGTCACCCTGGAAGGCCAGGATGAGATTTGAAAAGTAAACGAAATCCCAGAAAGCTCAGAACATGCAACACAGTGCTTTGATCATAGAAAGCATGCTCAGCCAATGTGCTAATCACCAGATGATTACACTTCTCACTATGAACAACCGAGGAAGGCAAAAATTACCCCAAACCAAAACTATGCTTAAAAGTGCTGCAAATCTCGGTGAAAGGATGATGAAAAACCATTGCATTAAGAGAAAACATGTTTCTAGTATAACAGATAGCTTGCCAAGCATTTCAATTTCATTTTTATTCAAAAAAGGGATTAGGCATTTAAAAACATGATTTTCTGTTTTCCTCCATCGTTCTGAGCAGCCCCGGGGAGGAGAATCTCTTCTGGCGTCATCTCTCCATCTCTATTCAGGATGCTTTATCATCATGACTCAGAGAATGTCCTCTAAGAGATGGATTTACTTGGTCTTTAAAGAGAAAATCCACATGATTATGACTAGTCTGGCTGATCTAGGATTTTTTTCCCTTCTTTTTTAAATTAACAATTGGTGATTCTATGTGAAATATTTTTAGTGTACTTTTTCTTTGCCAAATACTGGTCACAATAATGCCAGGGGAGCACCTGCTGGTCTTGTTGTTTGTACTGACATTCTCCCTTCCATATGTTTTCACAGCATTACAAAGCATTTTTATTGATTTTGTGATATTCACTGGCAATATTGTAGGTACAGGCTGTATTACATTGGATATTTAGAACAAAAAATATTAAAGATACTCTAGCATATTTCTTGTACTGTTTTGTTGTCACTAGTGTTGTTTTTGTTATGCTGTTTTTACTCTTAAATTCTTTTCATATCGGTCAACTGCAATCATGAAAGTAGTTTTATGTGATTTCTTTAGTTTACAATTTGACCTTCACAACATTTTCTTCATTATGGACTGTTCATTCTATCTAGAACGTGTCTACTTTATCTGTAAATATTCATAGTTGGCTGTTCCTCATTTTTCAGCTTACAAACCACTACCTCCATGACATCTTCCCAGATGGCCCCCTAACCATTACCAATACACTGTGTGACTTGAGAAGTTTAGAAACTTAACCAAGTGGCTCAGAGGCTCTACATCTTAGGGTGTAGAGAGCATACCCCAGGGTAGCTCTTTATGGCCTAGGAAGTTGCGATGATTGATTATTTGTGTCAGCTTCAGTTCAGAAGTTTAACTAAGTGACTCACCCATGGGCTAGGGTCCTAACTCGGTAAACATTTTGAGGGTGTGCAAGAGGAAGGCATGGAAATGGTGTGAGTGCTACACCCACCATAGGGTGAGTAACCTCTTTGCAATATGAGTGAATAAAAAAGATTTGCTCTTCTCTCCCTTTCCTGCTCTTGTTTCTTTTGTGACCTTCTGCCACGATGGACATGTGCCATCCTTCCTGGGAACCAGCTGATTATACACTGAAATCTCCACAATTCTTGAGCTAAATAAACCTTTCCATCCTTAATTTGAGTGCTGGATATGTTTTTCTCTACAATGATAAAAGTGCCTCTAATACACTGAGCCATACAAGGCAGTTGGGGTCATTATTACTAGTACTATGACCAGTGTGTCCCTTCAGGCTTCCTCAACCTGAAGTGGAATTCTGTAACACCACCCCAAGGTCTTGGGCCCTTGCCACTCCCTCAATGTCTCGTTCCCCTGTGCTGTCTCCTAAACCCCAACATTCTGAGCCCACTCCAACTCTGGCAGTAGGAACTGGGAAGACAAAAAATGAAATACCCCAGTACCCTTGTCCAGGCCTATAACATTGCCTCTCCTGATGACCATATGAATTTACTGACCTAATTAGAGATTCTAGCAGTGAGTAATGCATATTTCATTTCATTTTCTTCTTTTTAGGATCTTGATATATAACCTTTTTTAGTTCAAGGTTAGGCTAAAATCTGATTTGTGAAAATTGATCAAATGTGTTTTGAGGAAAAAGCATATAACTGAGACATAGATGTTAAATTAATAAAGTTGTATAGAATCATTTTTAAATTCCATCAAGATGATACAAGTTAAGTAACTAAAAACTCTTTATAGTTATAGTAGTTATCAAATATATTTTCATAAGTAAAGTCCCATCACCATTAAGTCACTATCTGACTTTATGTTCATACTACACTGCTAAATGAAAGTGTAATAAGATATTTCTATTTATTTCACTTTAAATCTAATGGTTAAACCATTAGATATTCCTAGTGAAGAGAAGAACAATCATTAAAAAAGTATTTTATGGAAATTTTTAAGAAGGCATTGCTTTCTGCAACAAAATTTGTTTGAACAAATTTCTGTAAAAACAAAAACACAAGCTTTTTAAATTTTCAAGCAAAAAAGGGAGCACACTGCTATATGATATATGATTCAAATTTTGAGGGACTGAGAAAGGCAAAAAAAAAAAATGAAATCAGTGGAGAAAAATATAAGCACAAAGGAAGACTAAGTCTAAAATTCAACTCAAGGGCCGGTCAAATAGTTCAGTGGATTAAAGCTGCAAGCAGGCACGGTGGCCAGGGGTTTCATCCCTGGACCTGCTGTGCTGGCCTCACCCCCCGCGGCATGCAGAGAAGGCAATTGAGGCTGGGCCTGATGGCTCTCGCCTGTAATCCCAGCCCTTGGGAGGCTGTAAACAGGCGGATCACTGTGAGTCAGATCTAATAGTGAGACCCTGAACACCCTGTAGACTCTTCCCCTAAATAAAATAAAATAATAATACTTAATAATAATAATAATAAATAAACTAAAGTCCAACTCTATCTTCTTTTTTTCTTATTCTACAGTTGAACCCTTGACGTTAACATGAGAGGCACACACCTTTTGGCTTCCCTTTTCTCTTTCTTCTCCATAGCCCTCAACACATGTTGCTATGAAAATCAATTGGATGACCACTCAAAACTATGTCTAGTAAATATAATTTCAGGTAGCTTTCAAATCTTTCATTTTTTCCACTTTAAGATCTTTGCAATGTATTAGTAAGATGTCTTAAACTGGCTTATAAATAGTGTACTTGGAATGTATGTTAATTCTGATTTCTGTGATGACTTCTTCCATTGGATTCTACTACTCCTGACAAGATATTCCATGTATATTTCCTTGCCTATGACAGGCACTGCAGTTGGCATCTAACTCATTTAGCTTTTCTTTGGTTTGTTTTGAGAAATCTTAGATTATAACCCTAAACTGATTGTTCAGCAATGTACATGTCTTTAAATACTTAATCATGAGCAAACTGAATGGTATCACTAATGTCCCTGATATTCAGGTCACTTGAAAAAGCATAATCTGAAAATTATTGTTAAATATACTTAAAACCATATTTTTTACCATTACTTTTCTTTTTCTGTTAATGTTGGCAATATACAGCTTTGTAGAGATTCTAAGTACAAGAAGAAGAGTTTTTAAGTGAAACACTGCCATTCTGAATACTACCAAACTCTTCCTGTGTTAACTCAGCACATACAAGGAGTCACTAAATGATGTTAATTAAAAATAAGTATTTATTGCATGCTATATTATGTATGTATTGGTCAAGATAAAAGTAATTATGCAGGACTATCTATTATTTCATCTTTAGCAAACAGCTATAGGCCAATCAGCAAACTGGTACTTTTACTTGTAACACAATTCAGAATTGTGCTGCTCATTGTCAGATACATAAAGCATGGTAGAGGTGATGTATATTGGAAATCAATGCCCTTTGAGAAAATTATTCCATAATGTATAAATCCAGATATGCTGCCAACTGACTCAAGTTCCTTCCAACTTAACACTCAAATGAGAAAGCCCTGATTGAACAGAAGAGACTGTGAATTTGGTCCCCTGACACCAACAGTAAAGGCATTCCACTTTACACCTTTTCATATGGTTACCTCCAAGGAAACAGGGCAAGTAGGTATAATAATATAGTGTCTGGTTGTGGCAATCGAAATTCCTTCCTGCAAATGTGAGAGGTAGAAAATGCCCCTGTAAAACAGGCATAGTTACATAACATTCCTGAAACAGACGAGCCATGAATTCCAATGAAAGCTTCCTTCCTTCAGAATGCCATAAGTACTAGAAGTTAATTTATGGACTTGCCTGAAGTGCAGATGCTCAATTTGAGGCCTCTGACAGCCGCGCTGCTTTAAATACAAGTTGGATCCCAGCACTCTTGAAGTTGGAGAGGCAGCCGAGAACCACCTTCCTTAATTGCCTGATGAAGATTCCATTTGTGTGGAGACACCAACTTACTGGTTATTGTGTCTAATAGGTAAATCTGCCAGCTTCCCACTTTCTGTGAGATGTATGCATTTATTTCATTCAAATGAAGAGATTTTCTAATTTGGTCTCATCGTTTACATAGTTTTAGACAAAGAAGAAAGAAAAACGTTTCAAAACTGGCTGATGGATTCTAATTTCTCTGTTGCATTTACTGGCTTTAGCAAAGAGGCAAGTAGAATAGTACAGGGGTCTCTTTGTGAGATTTGTCGGAACATTAGCATTTGTATAACAAAGATAGCCCAATCTGCATTTTATCTCTTTAGGTTATTGACATATATATTTCTAGGACCTGTCTGGTTGCCTGAGAATGGCTTTTATTTTTTCCCTAGCATTTGGAGTCTAAAATGGACAATGACAGCAGAGCCAGCCTTACTGAAGCCCATCAAACTGCCTCATTCAAAGTGATGACTGAGTTGGATTAAATCCAAGGACTCAGCTACCAGTATTAACCCATCAAATATTGTAGCCTCTCGGATCCTTTAATCATTAGGGTGAGATTAATAAGCATGCTCTGCTGTAACCTCAATGCCCAGAAAATCACCCTAGAAGAATGCAGGCGTTCAAATGGACTGAGCTTTAATCACACCAGGCCAAAAAAAAAAAAAAAAATAACATGACAGTTTGCATATTAACCCAAGAGGCTAAACTTGGAAGGGAGATTAAAATAGGCTGGATGTTTATCAACAGACTATATAACATTAGCCAAGCAGATTTCCTAAACTTCCAGGGAGGATTGGTATGGATATTGTATACCATGCTTTTTCTTTGAAAATTAAAAAAGGGTTTACAAAGACACATATAAAGGAAGGCAGGTAAGTAGTGGGGTTACAGGAAATAGTCTTCCAAATTTCAGGGTGAATAAACACAGAGATAAAGATGGCATCGTCAGGGTCTCCAGCAGAATTTAAAACACTTTCTGCTCCAAGTCTGCACATGTCCAAATAAATTATGATGCACTTGAGCTACGCTGGGTTACTTTATTTTTTTCTGCTTCCTGGCTGTAATAAGCATGCTTGATTGTCAGGCTCTGCTGTTCATAGGGCCAAATCAAAAATATGATATTAACTTCTTTCAAAAATGCAGTCACCAAAGCAATAGAAGAATGCAAATAAATCAATTCTGCATGCTTAAGCCCATCTCCCTTTCACGGGAGCCTGGTGATAGAGAGCAATTCTTTTCCCCCAACTCTGCCTTATCATTTGGAGGTATGAAAAATAGATTGTGTCACAGTAATGAAGCTCAGGAAAGGGGAGCTTGTTATAAGCTGATTACAGTTTAGATTGAAGGACTGGTTCTCATTAGCTGTTTTAGATTGGACATCATCCTTGAGCTGTAGTAATTACTGAAAGTAATTTTTGAAAGGGAGGGTGGGACGGCTAGAGCAAGGAGAGACTCAAACAGTTGTGTGGGGAGCAGAAGTGGTGGTAGAAAGGCAGACTTGCAGCCTGGCAGGTCATTGCCCCAAATGCTGGTACGCAGGGAGGCACCTGTGTCTGGCCACTTCCTCGTTAGACAACCGGCAATAAGGAAACAGTACTGTGCATGGAGAAATGAATCCAGCATAGCAGGCCTATTTCAAGTTCACGTTGCAGAGTGACTCCTTGGAGTTATGACATCAATTAGCAGAGGTTTGCTTTTCATCCCATAACAAATGCAATGAAGCAAATTTCATTGATAGTTACAGAAGGGGCTTTAAAAGCAGGTACTAAAGATAGTCAAGGCAAAATGACCTATTTTCTTGCTTCACTGAGTCCATTTGAGAGCCTGGACAATTCCTTGATCAAAATAGGATAAGATATGCAACTTTGCCATTCTGAGCAAATGTTCTGTCAAGTGCAGGTTTTGATCCTACTTTTTCCCCCCATTCTGCACAGGATAGAAATCTCAGGAGAAGAATGTACATTGACTATCTGGTCTTGGATTTGGGAAAAACTGGAAATTTTATTATTTTTAATGTATTTCTTTAGTACAGGGTCTACAGGGTCTCACTACTTAGACCAGACTCATAATGATTCTGCTGTTTTCATCTTCCCAAGAACTTGGACGATAAACACATGCCACCACAGCTAGTCTCAATCACCATCTCAGCGCACCCCTGGGACAGGACCAGCATCGCAAGCTGGGAATTAAACCGGCCATTGTGCTTTGCCTAAGCAAGTGCTTTAGTCTGCTGACTATTTGGCTGGCTTCAAAACAGGAAATTTTAGAGGTTCTGTTTCTAACTTTAGACTTTTCACTCACTGGACACCTGGAGATTCTGAATAACCCATAACTTCTCCATCTGTCTAGGAAACAAAAGAAATAATTTAGATGTTTTCTGATATCCCATAAAAGTATGGACTGCTTTGGTTCCAATTATTGTCTCTGCTGGCTAATTTATTACAGAACACGAAAAGAAAAAGTTGTCTTCTAAATTATTAAACAAGTTTTGCATAATACTAAAGTGAAGATCTCATAATCTTAAGCAGAAGAAACCTAGGCTGTAGCACACGGGACACATATGGAGTATGTACTGAGTTGGTGCTAGAGTTTTTCCTGTATGTTATTTGGTTTGATCTCTAAATGACTACAAAGGACAGATGAGGAGGCTAAGACCCAGAACTGCTGGCATCCCAAGCCCATGGGGGCCCCATTTGCAGTGGGAGGGACATGGTGCAGCATGCGGGGCTGCCACCCATCTGAGCAACCCAGGAGACAGAAAGTCAGACAATGAAGAGGAGAAGGAGGAGGAAGAGGAGGAGCATGAAGAAGAAGAGGAGGAGGAGGAGGAGGAAGGATCACTGCCATTTGTAGTGCATTTGAGCAGGATCCAGGCATTTCCTCTGCTTTAAATATCTCTTAAATTATCTGATGGTGGCCTGTGTTCATTCCACTATATATTTTCTTTTAAATTAACAAGAGCTCCATTTCTAGAAAGCTTAGACTAAAAGACAAATGTGCTACCTGGGACGAATAAATTCATTAAGTCATTAGTAAAAACTAACAGCCTTTATCAAATTAAGAGGCTGAATTTATCTGATTAGCCAACTGTCACTGAGTAGAAAATAGAGGAGAACACTAAATGGAACTTTCTCCTTTAGAAGAGATAAGGGGTAAGGCCAAGTATGTGTCCCAGGGTGAATGCCTGGGCCTTGCATAATCCCAAGGCCACCAGGAACCTCAAATAGATGTTCAAGTTGGCTCAGACAAGTGGCTAGCAGAAGGAGAGAGTAAGATGGAAAAGGAGAAGGAATTTCTCGGGAAAAATGTGTACAGAGGGGGAATCAAGACTCATTTAATCACTGGACTGTTTTGCTGATGACTGTAAGAAGTGCTTGAGATTCAGGACTTTTGCATACATCAGGGCCAGGGCCAGCATTATAATTATAGAGTTGTGAAACCATTTTAAACCAGTGATTTTCAAATTGATATAAATAGAAACCACCTTCAAATCCAAATGCTTGAAATAGAGGAGACATACTTTCATTGGTGTCCTGGGCAGGGCTCTATGTAACACATTATTTGAAAAAGATAAAAGGAAGAAAGAACGAAAGAAAGAAAGAAAGAAAGAAAGAAAGAAAGAAAGAAAGAAAGAAAGAAA
>NDGN011551483.1:0-10225 GCA_002564285.1 Tympanoctomys barrerae | reverse complement strand
CACACACACACACACACACACACACACACACACAAAACCGCACAGTCTACCCCAGGCCTTGTTGACCTGGCATCTGCATGTGCAGGAGTCCCTGGAACATTCTCCCACACTGAAGTCTGAGAAGTATTGCTCAGCTGGACATTTATCATAGTCATTTCACAGCCATGGGGAACAGAGATGCATTTCACTGTTTGCTACATGAGACTAGAAAGGCTCAGTTTGGCTAAGAGGCTTAGCCAGCTTCTCAGCTAGTTACACGTTCAAGGTTAGAATCTGAGTCGTGTTGCATCTGGCTTCAGATCTTGTCTATCTTTTGCTCTTTTGCACTGCCTTCATTTTTTCTCCTTCTCTGGAGCTTAGTCGCAGTTTTGCAGCTTGAAGTTTAATCAGAGAGAAAATGAGAACTGAGTTTCCAAAAAGGAGGACTCAAGCAAGAATTGGGGTATTGGGGTCCCTGATAATGGATGACCAAGGGAAGGGTGGGGCAAGTCAGGTGAAGACAAGATCTTCTGAGTGAGGACAAATAATTATGATGTGGAGATGTGAGCTGCTCTGTGTGTGCCAGGCTATGGGGTTGCACCCTGGAAATGTATCCATGAGTGGTGGGAGGAGGAGCAGAGAATATGTTTTCTCCTTCCTCTCATATCTTTGACAGAATAAGTAGAAAATAAGGATTGTTGTCTTTTCTAAATCCCTTTGATCAAACTTATAAGGAATGACATTGAGCATGTAACCATCCCATTAAATGGAGTTATATGACTTATGTGATTCTGGCTAATGTAATGGTTCACAATTGCCCTAAAATCTGAGTTATTGGGGTGCTGGGGAGGTAGCTCAGTGGTCTAAGCACCTGCCTGGCAAGTGCAAGGATTCAGGTCTGATTCCCAACATCATATGCCATGCTGGCCCCAGGTGCTGAGCTGGCCAGCGAAACCAGGTATGGTGGCACATGCCTGGAATCCCAGAGCTGGGGAAGCTGAGACAGAAGGATCACTACAAGTCCAAGCCATGTAACCAGACCCTGTACCAAACACACAAATAATGACTAAAAAATAAGTAAAATTTAAATTATTTGCCAACAGATTTTAAGGTTTTTGTAAAGGTAAAATATACATAGGGAAGAGTACACTTACATGTACTTACTCTGCTCAATGAATTTTCACAGAGGAAGCACCTGGGTAATTAGCATCATGATGCAGACATAGAACATGACCAATGCCCTAAAATTCCGCTCTTACTTCCAGAACAGATGAACCAATACCTTGACTCCTTGGTTAGTTATTGAACAAGGTTCAAAATTGAAAGATTTAAATGTAAAATTCTGAGGTTTCTGGTTTCCTTGAACACTGAAGCATCTAATAATATTGGTCTTCCATTCTCACAGGGCAACAAACCACTGGAGATGAGGAGGAATTGTTCTCTTTAAAAAAATGCTCTCACCACTCCACAGTGCTCCACCCTCGATACGTTGCTGTGTTCAGGATCCTAGACATTCATTGAATCGCATTGCTCAAGAGGTCTTGTGGAATTTAATCTCCAGATCCTCTTTCCCACTTGGATGAACCTGCAAGTTGCAACTCAGATAATCACTTGGTTTTCCTGTTGACCAACTGCCTCCTGAAGTCACCCTAAATTACCTTGTTAGCATGAACTCTTTTTGTTGTGAATAATAAGATATATAACTATTACTCAGGAAATTCCACAGACTTCAGGAACTCTGTGTGAGAAACCACAAAGACCAAATGTACTCTTATGATGTGATAATACCGCAAGTGTCTCTTATAAATGGAACGTAGAATAATCTTTTCTTTTTAAAGTGGTATACGCTGTGACACATAATAGCACTAGTTTTGTGGAGTTTGTACATGCAGATATCACACCTTGTTGCTTTCCCCTGTCTCCTTGGGTCCCCTTCCTATCTCCACCAAATTTACTTTCCTATTTCTCATCATCTATAATTAAGTCTTGATAATCTTTTCTCATTCTGACAATTCAAATTTCAGGGTACCACTTAAGTGGTTATACATATCTGTTAAAGTTAATGCAAAAGGAAAAAGATTCAGTTTCTTTTTTTAAGTGTATTTAGTACAGATCTACAGGGTCTCACTACACAGATAGCACTCATAGTGATCCTTCCTGTTTTTCAGCCTCCTACGTACTGGGATTACAGGCATGAGCCACCATACTCAGTCTCATTTACAGTCTCAGCACACCCCGGGTGGGGCTGTCATGGCAGGCCAGGGATCAAAGTCCTGGCCCCAGAGTCTGCCTAAGCAGGGCTTTAATCCACTGAGCTATCTGTCTGGTCCTTCCAGATTCAATTTCTTGAGACTGCTCCCTTTCCTCAGTGTCTTTGTCCATTTTATGCTAATATAATAGAATAGCTGAAGGTGCTTAATTTATAATGAACAGCCATTTATTTCTCAAAGTTCTGGAGGCTGGGAAGTCCAGGATCAAGGGGACTGCATCTAGAGGGGGTCTTTATGTTAATGTAATGATAGACTTGCCTTCCCTTAAAAGTTCCTAGTTTATGATGGTAGAAGGCTGTGATACTAGCACTCTGGGACATCTAGCGACTTAGTAAGATCCTGTCTCTGAAAACCAGCTTGGAATGTAGCTCAATGTTAAGGTGTTGGGTTCACTTACACACACACACACACACACACACACACACGCACACACGCACACACACACCCCTGAATATCCCCATGCAAAAGAATGAATTGGATCTTTACCTTATGCCATACACAAACAGATCAAAACTAAAAATAGAATACAGCTTAAATGAAACTTTCAAACACCTAGGAGAAAACAGGGGGAAACCTTGACATTAACCTTGGCAATAATTTCTTTTTCTTTTTTTTTTTTTTGGCAATGATTTCTTGAATATTAACAAGATAGGAAATAAAAGTAAAAGAATATGAGTGAGATGTCATCCAACTAAAAAACTTCTGCACACTGAAGAGATAATTAACAGTAAACAGGCAAACTGTGTGATAGAAAAAATAATTTCAAACTCTATGTCCAAAAGGATATCACCCAAAATATATGAAGAACTCATTCAACTGAATGGAAAAAAAAAAAAAAACAAGCCAAACTTCTATGACATGGGAAAAAGACTTGAACAGGCATTTTCCTAAATGGAGGAAAGGCAAAGAGAGGGTGAAAAGAGAACGGGAACAATTTAGACTTTGTAAGGCATGCACCCCTGTGGCAAGGAGCCTGTCCTGGGAAAGCAGCATCAATCCATTCATAAGGATGCTCCCCGAGGTGCAGTCATCCTAATTAAGGGCATTTTTATAATGTCCAGCTGCAGATGATGCTGGTGTACGGTTTTGTGGGGATGCACTCAGTAGTCATTGTTAGGGGTCTTCTACAGGGAGTTTGGCAGTGTTGCCAGCCAGCACATGCAGGGAACTGAGCACACAGCCTGGGAAGGTACACAGGAATGGCCACATCCAGCTCTATATTCTGAGGACTATTCTTCCTCATTGCTAATATAATTTGTTTTCTTCAATTTCTTCTCAGTTTATAGATTAGAAAGAACATTTTCATAGAATAGGTATTGGTCTTTAGAGCTCTAAGAGCAAGGAAAAGTAACCCTAAATTGAGTAAAAGCATTCCATGCAAGATAAGAATAAAAACCACAAGGCAGCCTTTGGCTCATTTCCAAGATAGATGGGCATCTGAAGATGGCATCAGCCAAGCCACAGCTATAAGCAGCTCCTTTCTTACATGCGTACCATCCCTACTGGGACACCCCTGTCATGTTTAAGGAAAGCTGATGTGGTTCCAGTGAAGGGAAGCAGTGTATTTTCCATCAAACTACACAGGTATGGAAACATCCAATAGGTGATACACGTTGAAGTTTCTGACTAATGATTCTTCCCTCACTAACACAAGGGAAAGTTAAGATCAAATCTTGTCAGCCTATTAGTGATACATTTGCCATCCCTTTAAAGTTCTTATGCAAAGTAGATCAGCCATTATGAAAAACTGAAATTTCTCTAAAAAATTAAAATTAGAAATACCATATGATTGAGAAATTGCACCTTTGTAATAGTCCCAAAATAATATAATCTAAATCTCAAAGTAATACTAGCACTCTTGTATTTATTGTTGTACTATTCATAATAGAAAAGATGAAGAAACAGCTTAAATCTGTAATCCACAAGAGTGGATCTGAAAAGTGATGTATCTAAACAATGGAATATAATTTGGCCTTAAGAAACAAAATCCTCTAGTGTTTGACAGTAAGGATGAAGTTTGAGGATATTGTGCTAAGTTTTAAAAAAGTCACAGAAAGAAAATACTACACAAAACCACTTATGACTACTTACAAAAAGTAACTAAAATAGCAGTCTTAGTTCCTCTTTTCTCATTGCTAGGACAAATACTTGACACCCAAAATTAAGGGAGGAAAAGTTTATTTAGTTCGCAGTTAGTGGGAGTTTCAGTCCATACTCAGTTGACTCCAATGCAGAGTGACACATGGCAGAGGGAAACCATTCATGGTGGTGGAAAACAGCAAAGCAGCAAGAGCAAAGGAGAGGAGAAGCAGCAACAATAGCTACAGAGAGCATCTGAGTCCCTTATGTTGCATTCAGGCTATCCACCCCAGCTGGGTGTAGCACTCACACTCATAATCCCAGCAGCACTCACACCCATAATCCTGGTGGATCATGAGTTAATCATGAACTTTAGAAGTCCACCCCATGACTTACATGAGGCTTTGAGGGGACACCTACATGCAAACCATAACATTCTACCTCTGGACCTGCAAAGACTCACATACATCACTTTGTTCAAAAGGCATTGTAGTCCATCTTTAAAAGTTTTCAGAATGGTGACAACCACACCATACTCCAGAATGGTGCTGGTATGGTAAATGTGTTCCTCAGAATCAGGGCCAGAGTGCCTGATCTCTTAAAAGCCCTGCAGTTTCAGCACTGATGAAAATTCCAAGTCCCAAGTCTCCTCCAAGATCTAAGGCAAACTCTTTAACTGTGAGCCCTTGTAAAAATGAAAAGTTAGGCACTTCCAACATTCAATGGAACAAGAAAAACAGTACCATTCCAAAAGGTACAACAGGGGAATACAAAGCATTGTGACTAAAGTGAGTCCAAAAATCAAGCAGGGCAAACATTAAATCCTATAGTTCCATGTGGAATACCCAAAGTAATTTGTGGCAAACTGAGCTCCATGTGGCTCTGCCCCTATAGCACTCTTGGAGGTAGCTCCATGGCTTCTGTCTTAGACTGTCTTTACTCCTTCTCTGTAGTTTCCCTTAGATGGTCCATGTTCCTGGCTTTTCCAAACCTCTGGGGTTTCCAGTTAATAGCCTTCTCACTCACTTTGTACACTGCTCTCCCAGGGGTGCAATGCCTGGTTTTCTGGGCCTTCTGATATCTGAGTGGAAGCCTTTTAAACCTTAGAACTCCTGAATTCTGAATGTACCTAAAACTAACACCATGTGGATGATGCCAAGGTCTGCTGCCAGCTGGATCAGTAGCCAGATTTTCTTCTCTCTTGGTTCTAGGGGTTGAGGGCCTGGATGGCTGTGCACTCTGACCCTGATTCTGAGAAAAACATTTACCATGCTGACACCATTCTGGAACATGGTGTGGCTGCTGTCACCATTCTGAAACTTGGTGCTCTGAAGCTTTCTGTCCAGGGCAAAGACCCTTACCCTTGCAGTTCTGAGACTGCAAAAGGTGGAGATGTATAGTCTTAGAACTTTCCATTCTCTTTTTCCTTCTTGCCAGTGGAGTTCCTCTCTGCTCTATCTTTGCAGGCCACAGTTTTATTAGCCCTTCCTTTCTGGCCAAACTCATAACATTTTAAATCATCCTGCTGGGCTCTTTGCTCCTCATCCTAAACATATATCTTACTAAAAGCTCCAACAATAGCCATGCCACTGCTTCAACATTTGACTGCTGTGGAATTTCATTTGCAGGATTAAGCAGTCTGTCACACTTAAGCTAAGTCTCAGGCAATGTCACTGGACATGAGCAAAATGCTGACAAATTTTCTGCCAAGCCAAAACACACATCATCTGGAGTCCACCAACCACTGAAGTCTTTCTTTCCAGAAGAAACATCTCAACCTGGTCTTTACAGGCAGGATTTCTACCAGTATTCTGGTCTTCTGAGTTCTCACCAGAATCTTCTATACAGAATAGCTGAAGCTGTTCCAGTGCTTCTCGTGTAGGTGATATCTCTGAACTCTTCCTATCTTTTCCCATAAACCATTCCCAAAGACTTGTAATCCAAATGGTGACATTTAGTCACAGCAATGACCCTACTTCTCTGGTACCAAATTTTGTCATGGTTTGGGCTTTTTTTTTTTTTTACAAGGTGAACAATATAATACAGGACACATGTTATAATATTTTGTAATGAATCACCCAAAGAATTGTATAACAAGTTCAGGAACCTATCCACATACTAAACACTAAAGAATCCAGCTGAGGGCCCAGAACTCATAACAATGACTCCCACAAGTCCAACTGGAGGCCTAGAGCCCACAACAAAGTCTCATGGGGGCCCATTTCATGGACCTATACTGGAAAGGCCCAAAGGTCAATGGTGGAAGCAAGGAAGTCTATGCCCACAGGATGAAGGATCTGTGTTAGCAGGCTGAGGGTTCTGAACTGGAGCTAGGAAGCAATGCTCAAGATAAACACCAGAGCTTCCCCAAAAGTACCACAGCTGTCCTCAGCAAGTGAGGTCCCGAGCTCCTCCAGCAACGAGGAAAGCTGAGTTTGCATCAGGAAAACCAATGTGACAAGCTTCTTCATGAGGCTGTGCAGTGCACTATCTGCCCCTTTAGAACAGGAAGTGATGCTCAAAATGAGGATCAAAGCTTCTCTAAAGTTCACTGGGAAAGCCAGCATGACAAGGTTTTCTACCCGAACAGCCCAAGAGAACTAGCAGCTTCTCACAGCTCTAACAGCTTCTCCAAACAGCATCCCTAATAGGGTTATGGCAGCTTCTCCATTTTCTTCCTTTATGCTGCTGGCAATAATCCTCAGGTGGGCCTCCTGCACTCAGCACCACACTAGTTTAATTCATCTGGGTGTAATAAACTGACCACCAGTTAGAAATCCACTACAATAGCCAAAGTTATAGCAGCAGAGAATAAAATAGTGGTAACTGCTGGCTTTGGGAGGGGTATTGACTGTGTTAACTGGAGTAAGAAGTACCCAACTAAATTGGATCAGCATAGTTCTGGGTGTGGATGAGGGGGTTTACTGAAGACAAAAGACCCACCTTGGGGCAGCTTGTCACCGCAGTGTACAGAAGGAAGGTGAAGAGGGGTCTGCTTTTGTTTCTTTACAGGAGCTCCTGCCTTCGGCTCCACCTTGGATGTGGTCTCCTGGGTTCCAGCACAGACTCTTTAGCCTCCCACTGCAGACCCTTCAGCTCCTGACTCAAACTTGCACAAAACCCTGAGGTAAACTCCAGGCTTTGATGGGATCCATGGGGTCTCCAGAGTTCAGATAGAACTTCGCATTGTTCTACAGCTGCATCAGTGGGCGGCCAGTGTAATCCAATCTGGTAAATTTTTATATATTTCTATATCTTGCATTAAAACTGTTTCTCTAGTAAGCACTGACTGATACAAGGAGCTATGATATTTCAGATACATGTGAGGATTAAGTCCCAGAGATCTACTGTACAACTTTGCACCTATTGTTAACAATACTGCACTACACACTTAAGTATTTGTTAAAAGGGTGTATCTCACATACATGTTCTTAACAGGGCCTCAAAAACTGGAGACTGAATATAACATTTGCTTTGAAGGAAACTGAAAATAAAACACTCAATTAAAATAATCATCATTTTTCCAGCTCTGCAATATGCTAGTCAGTTTGTGTGACACTAAAATGAAAAACATCGTAACATTAACCAAACACTTCTTGTGTGAGTCAACCTTCCTTGCTTAGAGCCCAGCTGACATAGCTCATGTAACTTCAAAAAGACTTATGAGATAGATACAGAGTTCTCCTCTTACTGAGGAAGAAATGAGGGCTAAAAGGGATCAAGCATTGTGACTAAGTTGCAGAACTAGAGCGCTACAGCAAATTGTCTAAGGCCAACCCCCAGTTCTCCCCTCTTAATAGCATCCTATTGCATCATCACATTAAATGAGCTTTTGGAGTTGACCGTGGGTTCCTGCTCCACTCTGCCACCTCTCTTCCTGAGAAGACAAAGAGAGATTGAATCTCAAGGGGCTGAACACATAGCCTGGCTTGAGTTTGCCTTTGTCAAATAGTATCCTATGGAAAGTATGAGTTGTTGTCACAGGGGTAATTGGCCACCCAGGAAGGAGGATAACTTTTATGCCTGCTGGAGTCTGGGACAGGCTCTTTTGGATTCTTTTTGCAACCTTCTTCCAGGATGTATCTTTGGTAGGTTTTCTATTTCAGAAAGATTACTGCTAAAATTATCTGAGTTAGGAATGTGACAGAATTCTGGACCCCTGAGCATTTGGTATGGAATAAACAACAGAGCTGATTATCTCTATTTAAACTTAAATAAAACCGCATGAAGAGCTCAGTCAGATCCTCCCCCACCATCCCCACCTCACCTCTTATGAAAGACCAGCGATTCTTGGAACATCTATTACAACAGAACTCACCCCCTTACTCACCCTCCTCTTTTCCTCCTGAAAAAAAGCCCTTGTAATCCCAGCTGTGTGCTGCAAATCAGCATATGCCTCCAACTCTTTCCCAAATGTCTTGAGGCCAAGAAAACCCCAAATACATTTCCGCCAAGCCTCCATCTTCTGAAATTTTGAAAGTGTGTACATTTTCAGAAATCTAATCAGGATGGTTAGGATTCATTTGTGCTTTACTCATCAAAGTTTTATATTGCAAGAACCATTTGATGTCAAGGAAGTTTTTCAGTTCTCTCTCCCTCCTTCCCAAGTCTTTTATCTTGCAACCAGGAAGTCACATTTTGCCAGCCGACTATGAACTGTAACCACAAAAAGTTGGAGATTGGTTCAAAGCTCAGGATTCATGAGGCTTGAATATGTTTTAGCCTTGGCAGAAGGCATTCCTTTCTCATTTAGGAGGAGCGTGTGTCCACAGGGGCTGGTGGGAGCAGCTGTGCTCCTGGAGATGTGGCTGGTGGGCTGACCCCACAGTCTGAGTATGTGTAATGAGAATAGCCTTGTTCTGGGAGGTTCTGCACAGAGCTGGAGGGGGAGTCAGCTCCCTTTTCCTTTCAGATGCAATTGTGGGAATAATGAGGCTCTGCTCCCTCTGCCTGTGCTCAGATAAGAAAGATTACTATCCGTTCTCTGCCATCATTTGGAGAAGAGCTAACTCACCCTGAGTGTCCTAACTGCTTAAAATTAAGCCAGTCAATGTTGCTCTCTCCTTAGTCCTATTTTCTTGTGATAAATCTTCTTCTTGCCCCTCAATCTTTATCCTTCCAGGGTATACAATATCTGTTTGCTTTACAAATATTGTATTTTTTTGCCTTTCTCAACACTTTCGTGTATGATGTATATATGCATGGACCTTTTATTTTTCCTCTCAAGTCTGAGAAAACAAAACACCAGAATGTCCCTCAAACTGCCTCTTGAATATCATCTTTTGCATGAACATATCCATTAAAATATTGCCTATACTAAATTTATATGTACTTTTTTTTAACACCTCTCAAGTGTTCATTTCCATGTTTATTTTACCTCCCTGTTTTATATGTGGCTCTCTGACATCAGTTTCCAGACTAATCGTGAACTTCTAGATTCCGTTTAGCCTTCTAGACCAGTGCCATCCATCCAACAGTACTCTCTACAGTGATGGAAATTTTCTATATCTGCATTCTCCAATCTGGTAGCCACTAGTCACAAACCACTGCTGGATAATACAAATGTGGAGCTGAGGAGCTGAATTTTTCTTTTTGAGAAACTTCAGTTAATGCAAATTCAAGTAACTGCATGTGGCAAGTGACTCATGTATGGCACAACTCTAGCTATTCCATCCCAAGTCACTCGTATTTTTCTGGAAAAGATGCCTGGCACATATTAGGGGAGTTGGTTAATACGTACACATTGCATCTGTTGTATGTTGTTATAACAATAATGCTGCAAGGCAGTATGACCATCGTTAGCCATCCCATCTTTATATTTATTATAAAAACAAAGCAAAATGAGATACAATAACAACAGAACATGGCTTAGCAAAGATGAGTGATGGAACAGTAAG
>NDGN011551481.1:0-45539 GCA_002564285.1 Tympanoctomys barrerae | reverse complement strand
TCATTTATCACAGATTTTTCGCTATATCACGGGACTTTGCAGTACTGTACAGTATAGGTATGTTGTCAAAATGATGTAGGTCCACGAGTCTAGAAAATGGTGAAGAACATTAGAAGTGTTTTTTAAAAGTGTGGGAAAGGTTTATAAGAGTGTGGGAAGGGTTTATAAAACCTTTGTATATAAATACTAAAATAAATATGACGTCACTACTTCATTGATTTTCACTTTTCAATGAAATGGTGTCTGGAACGTAACCTCTGTGCTAAGTGAGGGGCTCTATATTTACATTTGTTGGTAATTTGGAAAGTTTTTTTTTTTTTTTAATACTAGCTCTTCCAAAGATATGCTATATCTTTTGGGTTGGATTTTTGTGTTTTTAATTTCTTAAATGAGAATGCCCATGAGTCTTTCCTCCTGGGGGAGCGGGGTTCAACCTCCCCACCCTCGAGTAGAACACGTCCACCCGTTAAATTGCTTGTGTCATCTATTTGTCTTTACTCTGGAGGATGTCCGCTGCCCATCACAACACCAGGCTGCTGGTCCTGGAAAGGTGAGCGCCCGCTCCGGCGTCCTCCTAAGGAGTGCTGAGGCCAGGAGCCACGGCTCGCTCAACACCCCAGAACCGCTTCCTGCTCCTCTGTCCCACCAAGCTTCTGCCCTATGAACCTCATGAGACTAACTACCAAGCTGACTCAGCATTTTTCCATGGAAGCAAAGAAATCCATACCCGAATCACTGCTGTCAATAAAACTAAATATGGTGACCTTACCTCCTTAGAGGTTAGGAGAAGGTCCATTCCCAGCAACCAGTTTAAAATTTAGAGCACGAGATCTCTCTTGATTTTTTTGTTCACAGAAGAGTAAGTTGATTTCTCTAAGCCAAGCAGTCAATTAAGAATATTTCTGTTGTCTCCTGGGTCTGTAAAGTATTAGTTAGTTATCCATCATTAAAAGACTCGGAGCACATTCCTCCCGCTGTCCCTGGTGAGCCCTTTAACCACAATAAAGGAGGACTTCTGTCTCCTTCTCTGTGGCCCAGACAAAAAAGACTGCTGCTAGAGGCCAAAGGAGCAAACCAAATGTCACTCTGACCCAAAGACTTGGAAAGAATGTCACAATTCCATTATGAGAAATGAAGGGGCAAGAAAAATGATGGTTGACATGTCAAATTGCTAGGTACGTCCCAAGGCTGATTATGTCCCTCGGAAGGATGGGGACCAGCACACAGTGCAGATGACAGTCTGTGAAGGCTGGGGGCAGGGGGACAAATGCAACTCTTCTGTCTTGAATAGAGTGGCAGCCCTGAGCTTGGGAGGACGTAGGGTCCAGAAAGCAACTCGAACATGGAAGTGAGAATAAAGACAACCAAACCAAACACATATATGTAACTCAGAAGCATTTGCCTTAACTTATAAAGCAGAGGAAAACTGCTTCCAAAGCCTTGCTCGAGTCAGAACTAATGAATCCAATGGCTGTAAATGATTCTAGATGGTTCTATAGACTTGGTTCGATCTTATACAGTCACCGTAGTGTGGACAACAAACGTTGACTTACTTAGCATCCCATCCACTCGGCTCTCAGTTCGCTCGCTCCTCTGCTCAGTGCCCGTGGACGCTGAATTCATTCTCTCAGCCCTAGAAGATCTGAAGATCAGAGCATCACCTCAGAGAGCATGAACATAGAGCTTTGGGGTTTGATATAAATTGGCTTCCTTTTTCTTTTTGTTTCCTTTTTTTCTCTTCCATTTTTCTTTGGGACCCCTGCTATTTCTCTCTGTATATTCACCTGACTGGAGCCTGCATACTGCCATCCAGTGGCAGGCTTCCCTCTCTGTGGCAGAGCCGTGTAGCACCGTCACTGCCAGACATACGTGGCATTGGACATGTGGCTAAAGTGTCTGAGGAACTGGTTTTTTAATTTAATACTTTGAATTTAAGTTTGATATTAAAAGTCATCTGCTTTGGGGACTAATGCTGTATTGGATGGTGCTGCTCCAGATTCACAAGAAAAAGCCCCAAAAGCCAAAAAGCCAGAGTCACAAGGAAGATACAGTTCTGGAGTGTGGTAACAGAGAAGTGTTATTAGCCCAGAGACCACAACGGCCTTCTGTACAAGTGAGTCTGCAAACTACAATGGCCCCCGGGAGCTGAGGAGCCTGACCTTCGCGGTTTGGCCTGGGACACTCTGTAATTACTCCCCCACCCGGGGACTGTTGACAAAATAAGGAAGACAGTTTCCTAGAGCTGCACAAAGTGGGCGCACGAGGGCCTGAAGCTGAGTCAGTTTATCTTGCCCCAGTGCTGGCAGCCGGGAGTTGGGATAGTTAAGTGTGGGCTGCGCCCTGCTCTCTGACAGCTCACAGGCTCCTTTCCTGCCTCCTGCAGCTTCTCGGGGTGGCCAGCGACCCCTGGCACCTCTGTCACACGGCCACCTTCTCCTGTATGTCCTCAGTGTCTGCATCAGTGTCTATGTGTCCCCTCTTAGCCAGGCCTGGTGGCACATACCTGCCACCCCAGCACACTGGGAGACTGCGGCAGGAGGCTCAGCGGTGCAAGTCCAGCGGGGACAACTTAAAAAGACTCTCAAATAAGAAGGAAAACAGGGCTGGGAATGCGGCTCAGTGCCAAGGCCCTGGGCTCCGTCTCCAGCCCCTCCTTAAAGGGTATCACTCGCACTGCCTTAGGACCCTCCCAGGGCTCTCTTTCAATTGCCTGTCTCTGTGAAGACCCCACTTCTAAACAAAGGGACGTCCTGAGGCGCCAAGAGCCAAGAGCACAGCTGACCCCAGAGGAAGGCTCCGAGGATGCCTTGGGCCTTGAGGGAGGGGCAGAGGAAGTGTCCAGTGAGGTGGGAGGCCTAGGGCTGCCAGGGTACAGGGTGAGGGCATCCACCAGCCGGGACAGGGAGGGGACAGGCTGTGAGGGCTGAGGAGGGGAGGTGGCCCAGGGTGGCTCCATGGGCTTGAACACCCAGAACAAGAGCTGGGCCCTTGTGGGTTAATTTCATGTGGCAGCCTGAAGCATGCTGGGACAGCTGGTAGAGGATTATTTTGTGTGTGTCTGCAAGGAAGTTTCCAGAAGAGATAAGTATCTGAAGCTGTAGACCGAGTAAAGATCCAGCTCCCTGGTGTGGATCCTGCAAAAGATCCAGCTCCCTGGTGTGGATCCTGCAACTCAATGAGAGTCTGGAAAGAATGAAGAGACAGAAGAAGGACAAATTCCTTCTCTGACCTGGGGAATCATTTCTTCCTCCCCTCAAACACCACAGAACCTGGTCCTCGGGATGTGAGCTTTCACCTGAGGGCTCCTTCCTCAGCTCCCTGGCTCCCAGGGCCCTCGGGCTCAGGCTGAGTACACCTCTGCCTCCATGGTTACATGAGCCATTTCCCATAACAGATCTCCTCAGGGTGTGTGTACAGAGTGTGTGTGTGTGTGTGTGTGTGTGTGTGTGTGTGTGTGTACGCACCTGTGTGTTCCGCTGGTTCTGTTTCCCCTCTGAAGAACCCTAACAAATACAGCCATGATGTGAGATGCTGAGCAATCCATCCTGGGAGAGGAGCGGGGGTGGGAACCCCAAGCATCTCCAGCAACTGGACATAGCCATATCAGCAAAGCTCTGTGGAAGGGCAATTGAGTTTGGACCCCAAGCACCCTGCGGGCAACAAGAGAGGCTGCTGTGCTTCAGATCTCAGCACTCAGCACAGTACCCAGTGTCCAGGACAGGCCCAAAATTGAAACAAGGATAATTAAAAAAGCAATATGGTTCCTGAATGTGGAAACAGGACGAATAAGCACTGTCTTCAGTCGTGTTGAAGAAATAAATGGAGAAATGGCGGAACAAAGAAGGCAGAAATGGCTGCCCTTTCTACACGTAACTATGAGCATTTCTGTCCCTGTTCAAATGAGATGTCTCCTGTCTTCAGCCACAAATGCTCACCTCAAGTTCCTGTCCCTTTCTGCCACCCCACATATCTTAAAATATTAAGTTGTTGATATTATCCTCATGTGGTCTTCAGGCAATGGCTTTGTTGTAGCAGTATCCCCACAGGAGGCCCGGAACAAGCCTTGTGTCCAACCTCTTGGCTTAGTCTCCTTCCCAACCTTCCTCATGGCTGTTTGACAACTCCCGGGAAAATACCCCTCTGGCCCCTTCTGGAATTTCAATTCTGACTTTTTTTTTTTTTTTTTTTTTTTTTTTTTTTTTTTTTGCGGGACCAGGGATTAAACTCAGGTCCTTGCACTTGCCAGGCAAGCGCTTATTCTTCTGAGCCATCTCCCTGGCCCCTAATGCTAGCTTCTTGAACACTCTCTGATTACGTAAAATGTAGGCGAAACAAAGCAGGCTGGAGAAGGCTTTATTACAGAAAGTATTCTACCAATTAAAAGGTCACCCTTTATTTCTTTCTCAATAAAATTAATAATAATAAAAAAAAATAAAAAATAAAAAAAAATAAAGACAACCACTAAATAATAAGAGAAAAAAAAAAAAAAGGTCACCCTTGGTTCTTTAATCAGATAAAGAAAATCAGAAACATTGTTTCCTGGTCCTGTTTCCTAAGCTTTCTGCCTAAGCTAAGCAAGTGTCTAAATCAGCAGGGGCTCCTACTTAGCAGCAGGCTCCCGTGGTGGCCCAAACCTGGCTTTACTTCAGAGTAACAAACATTTGGTTCAGAAGACCACTTAAAGGAAATAAAAGCACATAAAATCTCCATCGTCCAATATGGTTTGTATTAGGATAAATTGATTACCAAACCCTAACGTGATCACGGCTCTGCCAAGCCCTTGGCAGACAGCGGGCGCTGACAGAACCAAGTCCTGGTGAGCGATGGGGACCAAGTGACGATTTCATGAACAGCCACATCCATCCCTGCTCCGCCAGCCAAATGGGGGACGAGAAGAAGAGGTGCTCTCCCAGGCCTGGAAAGAGCCCCAAATCCAGCATCTTCTCTTTCTCTTTGTGAGTACAGGAAAATGTGTCCAGCGGTGAGAAAAGTTAAGCATGCTAGTCAGGCCCTGCACAGTGAGAAGGAAAGTCACGCTTTCTATCCTAGAAATTCTTAAAGAAGAGTTGACCTTCAGAACTGCTCCAGTGCATGAAAATATTGGATGAGGTGATTTGCTCATGTGTTTTTTCTGCCTTTGTGTATGTGTGTGTGTGTGTGTGTGTGTGTGTGTGCGCGCATGCTTTGATAGTACTGGAGATTGAACCCAGAGCCTCATGTATTCTAGGCAAGCTCGCTACCACTGAGCTACATCTTCAGCCCCAAGGGTGTTTCTTCAAAAGCACATTTTTTTTTCTTGGAGAATCCTTCATAAAAGTATATTTTTATGAAGGTTGAAGAAACTCTGGGCTTGATGGTGGATGGATAATAATCCCAAAACTCAGGAGGCTGAGGCAGGAGGATCACCGTGAGTTTGAGGCCAGCCTGGGCTACATAGTGAGTTCAAAGTCAGCCTGGACAACACACAGAAACCCTGTTTCCAAGAAAAAAATATTATGTAATTAAATGTTAAGACGCTCCATTCCTTCTTAGCTGTACTTACTGAAGGAGCTCCACCCTACCAAGACTCTGGGCAGCAAAAGTTCTAAACACACACTTTAAGGAACTGAAAGCTGGGCAAGCCTAAGGGGAAAACTTACAGTACAGTTAAGGTACATTAATGCCTTACTAATGGAGAATAAACTGAAAAATGTAAAGAGGTCTGACCAAAGCAGTATTTTTCCCTTGGTTTTATAAAGAATGTCTCTCATTTTTTCTTACACCAACTTTGGTAAAAAAAAAAAAAAAAATTATTATTAGCTGACTGGCTTCCTGATCTTTTACCTGCTTCCTAAGAAACACCCTCAACTTGCAAGTCACTATCCTAAATTTCCATATGTGTACAACTGTCTAAAAATACAGTAAGATCTTCAGACACATGGGATGAGTTACACAAATCTTGAAATATGTCACAGTACCATTTGTTCTTTAGCAGCATAAATTTTCAGCCAAACAGTTAATCCAATACAACTTCTAGAATAAAGCATAAGAGCAAAACTATGTATGCTGGTGATGAGTTTCTAGATATAACACCAAAAACACAAATATCGTTAGACTACATGAGAATTAAAAACTTCTGCTGTGAGAAAGACATTGCTTGGAGAGTAAAAAGAAAAGCCACAGGCTGAGATAGCAGCTTTGCAAAACACATACCTGGGGGGCCGGGGAGATGGCTCAGTGGAATAAGTGCTTCCCTGGCAAGCGCAAGGGCCTGAGTTCAATCTCTGGTTCTGGGGGCAAAGGGGGACAAAACAAAAAATGTATCTGGTAAAGCCCTATATCCAAACTACACAAAGAACTCGTAATACTCAATGTTTTCCCCTATCTTTTTTTTTTTTTTTTTTTAATGTAGTTGGCACAGGGTCTCACTACACAGCTCGGACTCATAGTGATCCTCATGTTTTCAGTCTTCCCAGTGCTGGGATTACATGCATGCCCCACCATGCCTAGTCTTGGTGGCCGACTGTGTGCCTGGGGGGTGGGGAGAGGGCGGTGCAGCATGTGGTGCCAGGGATCAAACTCTTTTGTTTTTTTAAAAATAAGGTCTCACTGTGCAGTTCAGGCTGGCCTTGAACTTACTTTGTAGTTCAGGCTGGCCCTGAACTCACAGGGATCTTCCTGCCTCAGCCTACTGAGGAAGCTAGCCACCATGCCCAGCCTATTTTTCTTTAAATTTAAAAAAAGCATATAAAAAGATGTTCAACATCATATATCACTGGGAAACAGTAGTTTAAAACCAAAATGAGAGATTTAATGGCTGAATCCAAAATATTGATAATACAGGCTGTCAGGGTGAAAAGCCACCTGAGGCCTCGCTCCTCATGTGTGGGAATGCAGCGGAGTCCAACTCTCGAAAGGCTTATGATCCAGCACTTGCTGCCCTTCATATTTGTCTAAATGGTTTGAAAAGTCACATCCACACAAAACTGTGTTCACAGCATCTTTATACCAATCTGGAAGCAATCGATCCTTACCTGGTCTTACATAAGTAAATGGATAAACAAACTCTGTTTCCTTCATGCAGTGCGATGCTGCTCATCAATAAGAAGAAATGAAGTATAAAGGATAAGAAGAACATGGAATCCACAGGTCTAAGTGCAAGAGGCCCACTCCGAAAGGCTGCACCTGCCGTCATTCCGAGTCTAGGGCTGCTAGAGCTCGGCTGGGATGTGTCCCCTCAAGGCTCACATGTTGGAAGCTTGGTCCTTGCTGTGACCGGGTGAGGTGACGGGACCTCGTGCGCGGTCCGTAGGTCACCGACGGTGACACTGCTCTCAGAAGGGATTAAGGTAGCTCTTCCAGGACCCCGAGCCGGCTCGCACCGAAGCAAGCTGCTGAGCATGAGCCTCATGCCATTCGCCCCTGGCCTTGGTGTCTGGCAGGGTGGCTTTTCCTCTCATCCTTGCCCCTGCTGCTGTCCCATCTGCCACAAAGCCCTCATCGCAGATCAGCGCAACGCCCTTGCCAGCCCCCCAGATCTGTGAGGTAGGTTGACCCTGTCCCTTTACAAAGTGTGCCCACATCAAGTATTTCACTTTAGTAACAGAAAGTGGCATAATACAATGACCTTCTAAAATGCAAAGACACTGACACAAGAAAAATAGCAGTAGCTTTCAGAGATTCAGGGATGAGGCGGGGGATTTCTAGGCCCACGAAACCGTTCCTCATGATGCTGTACTAGTGTATGAAGACACTGTATGACATTGACATGTATGACATTGTATAATCCATTGGGATTTATAATGCATGTAGGTAGTTTCAAGACTCATTTAAGAGGCCAAGGGGTCCCAGGAAAAAATGCAGACCGTGGCAAGAGAACTTAACACGCGTACGTGCATAAAACTACCTCACCAACGGTGGGGAGAGGTGCTGACTCTGGAAGAAACCAAAAATGAGTGGCGCCTGTAAGACTAAAGGCGCAAAGAGCTGCATGTAAGGAAACGCAAGTGCTCCTAGAGTGACGAGTTAAGCATTCCAGCGCTGCTCCTCTCGCCTCGTGGAGCTGAGCAACGCTGTGACACGCGGTGGGTGGGGGCGGCCAGCTGTATCACTGTTGGAGTGTAAGTTTACCAATAAGGAAGAGAGTAGAATAAGCACTTGGCTGGCAAGCGCAAGGGCCTGCGTTCAATCCCCAGTTCTGCAAAACAAACAAACAAAAATAATAATAAGGAAGAGAGGACGCTATGACAATCTATGTGGCAATGAGTGAGAGTTGAGGTCATTCATATGAACCCATAAGGTTGGCCTACAAATAGAAATACATGCACACATGACTCTGGAAGAAACCAAAAATGAGCTTGTAAGACTAAAGGCACAAAGAATTACATAGAAGGAAACACAAGTGTTCCCTCCAAGAACAAGTACATATACACATGAATACATACACATCCACTTCTTTGTCTTGTCAGCGGAGAGAGCCTACAATAATCAAAACGTTATACTTATGTACCAATATGGCAAAAAAATCTCGTTATTTTATATTATGAACAGCATCGATGAAAAGAAAAAATGAAAACCCCAAATCAAGAAGCATATGTAGCACCCAAGTCTTGGTTTCTAATACTGTGACCCAACAGAAGAAATCAAGACTTCTTGGGAAAATGACTGATTCTCCAAAAGAAGTGGGAAATGCAGAAAATTGTCTCCCTGGTGAACAAACTGAAAGAGTAAATAAGATCCAAAAGGTACAACATATATTGTGAGAGAGAAAGAAACTGCTCAGAAGGAAAGAACACCTGGGATTGGGGGAAGGAAAACAGGATGAGAGTGAAAAAATACACACACACACACACACACACACACACACACACGAGAGAGAGAGAGAGAGAGAGAGAGAGAGAGAGAGAGAGAGAGAGAAAGAGCTAAGGTAAAGGTACTTCAACTTTCTATTAGTTCACTGAAAAGAACAGTTAATCCTTATATTGTTTGATCACTTCTGCATGCCTACAGTTGGAGTTTGAGCAAGTACTTTGAAGATATAATATGCAATATAATAACCGTTGTTAATTTCCTATCATCTTGTTTTGAAATTCTGTACTGTTTTTAACTTTAAAATAGACAAAGGAAACAAAAATGCACGCAATGAACTGGAGCAGCTTGTAGTCCGGAAGTAAGACCCAGCTCAAGGGGGGAAACATGCAGGTTGGGAGACGTTGAAGGGCCCTGGAGTCAAGCCAAAGGTCTCACCCTGCCCAGAGCCGGAATCATTTAAACAGAATATGCCATGGTGCTGGATTCGAATCCATGTATGAAACAAATATTGACAAGTTCATACCCATAAATAAGTGACTAGATACATGAACCCAGGCAGAAGTGAGACGTGGAATGGATGTTATCCCATTCGGAAAAGATCCAAATAGCTTAGTGAGGTACTGGGCGCACGTAATAGGAAGCTCCCTCCAAAGAGTGGACCCTGGGAAGGAGGGTGGAAGAGGTGGACAACACGCCCAGAGCCAGGCGCATGATGCTGGCAGTGAGACAGGGGTCATTCTGACCGGGTATTCCTCAAAACTGCCAAACTGTTAAAGGCATGGAATACAAGGAGGCTCTAAGAAATTATCACAGCCAAAAGGAGCCTAAGGACTCCCAGCGACAAATGTGACAAGGTATGGGAGACGGATTACTATCACAGAAAGGAGATATTGCTTCACTGTGAGATCTGAATATGCTATGGATTTTGGCTAATCCAGTGATACCAACAGTGGCTCATTAATTTTAGTAAACGCACCATATTGATGCAATGTTAATAACAGGGAAAACTGGTTGTGGGAAATGGGGGAATTATTTGTACCAGTTTCTCAATTTCTCTGTAAATTTATCCAAAAAGATAAAATCTACTTGTGGATAGAAATGAACCATTAGATAGTGGATCTTTAAAGCAAGGTCTTTTCCAAAGAATTCTTTAGCTAGAAGAACCTTTTCTAGCTAGATTCAAGTTTTTCCCTGGTCAACATACACACATATGGTCAGAAGGACAGAATTAGGGTTTTGAAAAACAGATTTGTAGGGTTGGTGAGATAGTTTAGCAGACTAAGCATCTGCTAAGGCAAGCACAGGAACCAGAGTTCAATCCGCATTACCCCATGCCGCGCCGGCCCCACCCCCGGGCACGCTGAGCCAGCCGCCGAGTCCGGGCATGGTGGCTCACGCCCTCTAACCTCAGCACTGGGGAGGCTGAAAACAGGAAGATCACTACAAGTCTGAACTACAAATCTGAGCTGTGTAGTGAGACCCTGTATGAAAAAAAAAAAAGATGTAAAGAACAGATTTGTAAAAAACAATAATAATAATAATAATAATAATAATAATAATAATAATAATAAAGTTTGTGCTTAAGGAACAGGTTTCTCACTGACATGGAAGGTACTCTGGAAATAACTGTCTCAGAACCTTCAGGTCCTTTATCTGGTAAATGTACACAAAAACAATTACTTCCCAGAAGTGCTGTCAAGAAAGCCCCCGCCCTGGAGTCCCACAGAAGACACTGAATAAACATCATGTTCTCCACCTCCCTGAACTCAACCTGCCCTTGCTTAATATATTCTGTTGAACTGGTGAATGAATTAAAGGTGACCCTGAAGTGGCGAGGGACACCCTGAGAGCAGTCACTCCAGGCCAAAGTCTCTCCTAAAACCACTTGCCTCACGCAGAGCAGAGCTAAAGGCAGGATTCTGCTGCTCCCGCTGGGGCGCCCCTTCAGGAAGAGTGGTCTCAGGGTCCTCAGTGGCCTGGAGGTGACAATTCTGACAATGCCCTCATGGCTCCATCTTGTGATTTACAAACTGTCCCTTGAGAGGGGCTGACTTTCATATTCCTAGTTCAGGTCAGACCCTCTTCTCAGCGTTCGGGGGAACACTGAATAACAACTCTTATTTGCTGGAAATGATGATTTGGGGATTTTTTTAAATTGTAAAATAGTGTCAAGTTTCTTAAGTATTTGGAGAAAGGAAAAAGGTTTCTAGAACATGTTATGAATTCAGACACATTGGACAAAAATATGAAAAACATAGAGGAATTTATTTAAAATATGCTCCTTACTTCCAAATACTTGAGACAATCAACAGGTTAGGCATGAGTAGAGGTCCAGTCAAGAGGCAAAAACGGTACCAGTTATTGAAACAGAGTGGACATGACATAAAGAATCACGACCTGGTACTGAGGCACTGGGAAGGTGAAAGAAAAGGAGCGCAGAAAATCCAGAGGCTGCAACCATAACAGGCCAAAGGAAGAAGAAGAGGCAGGGATGACGCAGAAGTGTGCGTATGGTGAAAGCCTCACCATGCCGCCTCCAAGGGAGTGGAGTGCAGCTGGGGCTGCTGGGAAAACTGGCCCCCCGGACCCAGACACCATGGGCAGGATGAAGCAGGGAGGCCACGGATGAGGACGCAGACAGAAACGAACGGCAAGGAGCTGGTGCCACCCTCTCACAGTCACGGAGAAAACCAGGAGCCGACTCCAAGGGAGGCAGACATGGGGGGCCTCTCAAAGCAAGTGGTTGGAAGCAGAGGGGAAAGAGCTTTGTAAATGGTATTTTTATGAACGCTACTGATGAGAGGCAAAACATTTAAAGCAATGAATAAATGTTTTAAAAATAAACTTTAAAAGTTCAGTAGGTTCAACTTTTCCTGAGATCTTATTTAATTTTTCTAGAATCGTTGAAAAAACCATTCTTTCTCAAACATAGATTGTCTACAGTCTGCAAGACTTTTTCACAAATTCTAAATGTAGGAAGAATGGATGTACGAGGTTCTAAGGTACTTGTAGTCATAAAAGGAAATCTTGTTAAAAGGCAAATGACAGAGAACATGCAAAAAAAAAAAAATAGGCTTCAATTTTTGTTTCTATAGTTAGACTCATGAACTATATACTAGCTCAATTTATGTCAAAGATTGGAAATTAGTGACCCTAAATGATAAGTAGTTAAGCATACAAGTGGAAAGAGGATGCTTACCTGGATAAGCATAGCCCTGTGCATTCTGGAATGGAGATGAATCACATGAGAATTTTCCAGAAGGTTCTCACCCAACCCCATTAGTGAGCAAACTGTTAAGTTTTTGTTTCATTTGCTTTGGTACCAGGAATCGAACTCAGTATCTTGTGCTTTGACAGGCAGGTACTTAAGCTGCTGAGCTATCTCCCTGGTCCTATTGGTTAAGTATTAAGATATATTTGGTCTGGGGTCCATAAGCCCTAGGCATTGGCTTCGACTATCAGCCAAGGCTGAGGTTGAAAATTCAGCACATCTTGGTCCCTTTGTTGTCCTTCTTGTGGCCTGTTAAATAGGGAAGCATCCACCATCTGGTAATGGGCATTGGTGAGGATTTATAGGCTCAGCCCTGTACCTGAGCTGGGAGAAAACCAGAGTCTACTCCAAAGTAGGCAGAGGGTGAAGTGGGAGGGACACTGTGTCATCTCCAACGAGCTTTCAAATCCAGATGAGGGGTAGGCATGTACACGGGCATATGGCACTGGCTGTACTGTGGTGTCACGGCCAGCACATTTATTTAATTAAGTCACCTGCAGGGGCCAGACGCAGAGACAAGTTTATCTGCCCGCAGTAGTGGGCACCCAGGGCAGGACTGAGCACCCACCCCAGAGAGCAGGAGGGAGAACAGTTGCACAGTTCTAGTGCTGGGTCTGGGGTGGAGGGTGATTTAGTGCAGCTGCAGAAATACTCCTATAAAGCACGGGATTAGCTTGTTTAAAAATAATCTTTTATTTATTTGGCACAGGATCTCACCACACAGCTGCCGTACTCCCAGTGATCGAACCTGAGTCCTTGCACTTGCCAGGCAGGCACTCAGGCCGCCGAGCTATCTCCCCAAGCTGGGATTAGCTTGTGAAAAAGGAACCCAGATGCTTGACATTTTATGAAGGGAACAAGTGGTCTTATGACCAAGCATGGGTTGGCATTGCTTTAGGTAACTATAACATTTGCAAGAAATAAACTTAAAGAAACAGAAACTCTAGCCTCAAGATGCTGCCTGAGTACAAAATGGCATCAGTGAGCTTCTTATTCCCACTTCAAGGGTAATTGAAGTGATTAACCAATGAAAAGTCACCAAGCCACCCCAAGAGGAGACAATAACCAGGGGAGCGGCTGGAGGCGACCCTAGGGAGGAGGGCGATTGCACTGGGTGGTGGAGACCTAGGAAAGACAGCATCAGAAAGGGGCCCACAGGATGGTGGAAAGCGTGTGGAGGCAAGAAGGAGAATCAGGGGCTTGAGAAAGCATAATCCACATAATCTGGTTGGACTGAATACTTATTCTAAATATCATTGAAATAGCTTTTGAAAAGTATCACAGCTACTGCAGCTTTACAAATGAAATTTAGTTAACACTAGTGTGTTCCTCTCAGAAAAATCTAAAAGGCCACCATTACTTTGGTATTCTTCCACTCTGAAAAAAAAAAAAACTACATGCAGATTTTGAGCAATCATAATTCTGTGGTTTTTTTTCTACTAAGCAATAGTTGAGTAATGACTACTTCATTGAAGTTCTCTCCACGCAGAGCACTATGGTGGAGATTACCAAGTCTACAAGGAATTTTAGGGCTTGTTCTATTTGAGGACAATAGACAGAAGACTGGCGTGACAAGCGAGACCAAGGTACAACACATGGCGAGTGGAAAGTAAGTAGCGTGTGCCATGATGCTGGCTGTTTCATGGGCTCGAATGCAGGGAATACGTCTGCCACGTAACAGCAGCCACTGGGGGGGGGGGTGTGCTTTGGTCTAGGACTAAGGATAAGCCAGTATGTGCCAGAGAGGAAAAGGAGAAAGGGGGTAGAGGGACGTTGATCAGAAGGGGCAGGCGAGGCAGCAGTGAGCCAAGCCGACTGCAAGTGGTGGCTGCCAGCAGTCCAGGAGGCTTGGAACAGGGTGGCAGCCATGGGCATGCAGAGGGATGGGCGGACAGAGGGCAGAACAGTCCTTGGCGGCTGGGTATGTGCTAGGTATGAGGCAGACAGAGAAGCTGGGGCTGCCTCCCAGGTTCCAGGCTCAGGTCCCCCAGCGACTGGAAGTGCCATTTAGCTGAGGAGAAGGCGTGGGGGTGGGTGGCAACGACGCCGTGTCTTACTGACAGATGGTGAAGTTGCTGTTCTGTTTGTTTTTCTGTGTTTCCCCAATTCTCCCTGGTGTTCACCCAAACTTGTACAATGAAGAAGCCCAAGGACAAGTCATAATATTTGAAATACCAAAGTGTAGAACGAAGAAAGGTGGTAAACACATTTAAGACCAAGTGTTGGAACCAGGAGTAAAACATTTTTGTTCCTTGTGCATCTTACAGAATGCCCCCTGACTTGCCTCCAGTGGAGGTGTGTCTGGGTAGATTCCAGGAGCCCGGGGAAAGCTTCCTGTTGTGCTAGCTGGCTTTTCTTGGCAGAGAGGCAGAGCTATATTCGGTATCAACAACAAGTAAGTCAGCCTGGGCAGGAGCAGATGAGTCACGGGTCCAGGGCAAAGGGAAGGAAAATACAAGGAACAGAGGGAGAGCAAGTGTCGCCACCAGGCTGCCTCCATTGGCTGCTGTCCCCTCCTCCCATTGACCCTGGGCCCTCTCCAGAAGGACTCCAGTGCTCCGGCTGCGGGGCTGAACTGAAAGAGAGTCCCTGAGAAGAGGAACCAGCAATTACCAAGTTCCAGAGTCTTACTTTGTCTTAATTTTAATTCTTATTTTTTACCTCTTTAACCTGGATATACAGAATAACGAGAAATGGGTTTCATTTTGGTGGATTCCTACACCCACATAACTCACCGTTCATTTAACTCCCCAGCATCCCATGTGCCTTCCTCTCCCTCCCAGTTCCACCATTTGGGGTTCAGTGTGTGGGGTACACTTTTCTCATGCCCACAGTTTAGCTTTCCCACAGAATCTGCCTTGCCATGCTGGCTGGCTCTCAGATGAATGTCTGACACCCTGCAGTGTATCTCATAGGTGACTGCTGCTGGGACGGGAAGACTTCAGTTCCCACCAGCAAGTAGGGAATGGTAAACTGTGGGGATGATTGGGGCTTTGGGGTTCTGGTCTTGTCTCCTCACTGCGCCCCTCTCGGCTCTTCCTGATGCATTCTCATCCATCATAGGTCCGTTACCCACTATTGGTGAAATGTATATGGTATCCAAGCCAACCAATCTCACAAAGCACCGCGCTGGTTTATCTACCACAAGCATTTGTGTCATTTATGTTATATATGAAGACTAGAAACCAGCCAAAGTGAAGATTTAATATATGAAACCAGAAAACAAAATTTTTTTTTAATGTTTGTCTTTTTCGAACTTCAAGGTAGCAATACTCAAATAAGGAAGCCAGCAGGGTCCTGGTAAACAGCTGCCCACAAAAGCTCCCTACATGGCTAACATATTTTCTGGTGGGTGTGGAAAGCTCTATTACAGATAAGAAGAATGTTCAGAGTTAAGTTGGGTTTATAAACAGTATCTTCTTCTATCTTCTAAATTCTTTATTATACTGAATTGAATAAATTAACTCCCAGTGACCACTGCAGAGATTCTTAATCTGTCCTTCTATTTGACCATCAATGGTCATCTTCTGAAGAGTCCCCTTTTATTGTAAAATTTCTCTCCAAAACCTAGCTTTTCTGGCAAGTGGTCAATCATTTCCAAAATAATATGGGTCCCCATTCGCGCGTGCCTGAAGACAGCACTGAGTCCTTCGGATGTGCCAGCCTCTGGCCTCTGGTGTAGCCTCATTTTAATAAATTGATAATTCACATGGCTTATTTGTGTAAAGGAAAGGAGCTGAGGAAGGACGACTCCACATTCTGTTTGGTTATATCAGAAAAGTGAGGAYACTTTTTTTTTTTTTTTTTTTGCAGAACCAGGGATTGAACTCAGGCCCTTGCGCTTGCCAGGGAAGTGCTTATTCCACTGAACCATCTCCCCGGCCCCCAAGGACACTTTTTCAATGTTAAGGCCCAAACTGTGTGTTGGAGAGTTGTCCCGCTTGAGAGCTACATGAAGATTGGTGTCAGGAGACATCGAAGGACTGGGCAGAGGAAGCCTGGGACAGAGCAGAGGGGCTCTGTGAGCCCTGACACCAGAGCCCCAGGCCACTCAGCCTGTGCACACAGACGCGTCTGTAGCCACTGACCTCACCCTCGGCTCCCTGCTGGCTTCTCTGGTGCAGTCCCTAGTAGTGAAGGCCAGCCAGAGAGGGACTGTCCCATCAGGATGGAACTTCTGATCCAGATCTCCCAGTGGGATCCAAACCTGTCACTCCTTTAATGCCCTAAAGGATCACTTCTGGGGGGGTGGGGGATGTGCAAATAATTATCCACATTGACCAGCCTCTTACTTTGTTTTTTTAAGCAGCATTCTAGGTACCCAAAACCTTAGTCTTAGGACTATATAATGGGAGAGAGAAAAGGAACGTTTCCATTCATGATCTCAATTTCATCTTCAAAATGATAGAGAAAACTTAGGTATTTAAATCATCTTGTTATTACAGAAGGAAACCCCATGGAAACTCCAAAATTCACTTGTTCTTGGATCTTCAGGTTATGTCATGTTAAGGGAAACCACAATAGGCAGAATAACAAATCATTTTAGAGGGCCAGTGAGATAGCTCAGAGGACAAAGCACCTGCTTTGGCAAGCACAGAGACCAGGGTTCGATTCCTGGTCCTACATGCCACACCAGCCCCACCCCTAGGGTGTGCTGAGCGGTGACAGAGTCCAGGTATGGTGATGCACACCTGTAATCCCAGCGCTGAGAGGCTGAAAATAGGAGGATCACTATGAATTCAAGCTGCATAGCGAGACCCTGTACCAAATACACAAATGAAAAAAAATCACTTTGGAGATTTGAATCAGTCAGCCCATTTTGCGGTACAAATTAGATTCCCTATACCAATGTAGGCAGAAATGTTTTTCATGATAGATCTGAGAAAAGATGATGGCTAAGCAAGGGCATTTCCAAGTGCTTTTTTTGCTGGCTAAATGCAAGGCCAAGCACACAGGAAGTCTAGAGAGTAGGTGATGGCCAATGAGAACTCTGAACACAGCCTTCACAGCTGTATCATGAAGTTCATAGGTGAAGTCGCAACATGTCCTCCTGAAGTTGTTTTTCAAAAATATAATAGTGCCAGGATTTAGCTCCGTGGCACAGCTCAAGATCCTGAGTTTGATTGTTGGTTCCAAAAAAAAGAATATAGAAAAGGAATATAATAGTAAATGTTCTCAAGTGACAAGGCATCCAAGGTCAGTTCAGAAGTTTAATAAAATTATTAAGGATCCAGCTTCTTCCCACCTTCCCTCCTCAGTTTTGGAAATGCTTCACTTCTGGTCTCAAAGCTGGTTGGTTTGGTGCAGAATGACCATTATGACCACTCTCTGACAAAGGACCTACCGCACGGCCACCACTGGCTTATGCGTCTTTCCCGTCCTCCCTCCTGCCTGGTGATGGCTCCACATTCCCTGAAGAAAACAGCTGCTCAGAAGGAGCTGCTGCCTGTACTGAAGAGGGTGGTCCCAGGTGGCCCTGACTAGTGACCTAGGCCCCATGGGCCCATGTTGGCTACCAAGGAATCCTGGGGAGAGGACCCAGTTAAGAGGGAGGAAGATGAGGAGGAGGCAGAGCAGTTTGTCCTGGGGAAGTTGTCAAGAATTAATGATTCAACTTTCTCTCAAAATGTGAAAATAAAATCAAGATTTTGGGGATCGACACTGACAGGCCCACTACGCAGTTGGACAGCTACCTCTGTGCTGGGGAGTATGCAGATGCTCTTGGAACCTGTGTTATACTTGAAGAATATGTTGAACATGTAGATACAGAAGGCAACAGTAAAGCAATGCTGAAATATAAATGCCACACAGTGAAGAAACTCAGCACGACCAAAACTCTCCTGACAGAGAAGGAAGGAGAAAGCACAGGAGTAGAAAGGCGGCAAAGGAAAGATAATGATTTCTCCTATAGAACCAACAGGATTTGTAGCTGTCTACATGAAGATGAAGTTGCAGCTCCAGCCACGAAAAAAAGGTTTGAAGGTGGAAGAGCAAGAGACTAACATGCGAGACAGTTCAAACCTCATCTGTGAACAGGAGGAAGCACCGCGAGCAGCGGCTTCTGATCCTCCAGCTAGCATCCCTTCTTCTGAGCTGGAAGGTCTCTCTGTAGTCCACGCTGGGCTTGAACCTGCTGTGTTGTCCAGGCTGGCCTTGCCTTCATAACGCTCCTGCCTCAACCTCCTGAGTACAATTACAATTTTAAAACAGGAATAGTGGCCCACCCTTATAATCCCAGCTGTTTGGAAGGCTGAAGCAGGAGTTCAAGATTATCTGGGCAACCTAGTAAGATGCTGTCTCCAAAAAAGGGGATGAAAGAAAGAAAGAAAATAGCTGCCCAACAGCAAAACAAAAGTGAGGCCATGCTGACAACAAAAAAGAATGGCTGCTGGAAAGACAGTCACTGTCTTTGCCACGATAACACAAGCTACCTACTCCATCTGTGGGTAATTTCTCCCTACTCCATCTGTGGGTAATTTCTCCCAGTAGCTAAACTCAGTTCAAGTAATAGCTCTATCACTGCCATCCATCCACCTATGCCACATAGACTGGGAATTCTGTGTCAGACTCTTCCCAAAGTACTCGCCTCTTAGTACACTTACGACAAACTCAAAGGTATAAGCAACCTAAGTTTGTCATATGCACTGGAATGAGATTTAGGATGTTAATTTGAGTTTGTGGTTTTCCTAACAACAGATTGATAGATGGGACTGGCAGGAAACCTTCCCAATGAGAACTTGTCTTGAATTCTAGGAATGATCCCATTTATCAGTTCTGCCATCAAAGTAGGTTCTCCGCCTATCTGCAAGCTCCTGGTGCTCTCTCGTGGAAGGAGGCCTCTGATTGTCTTGTGGGCTGAGCATCCAGCTTCTGAGAACACTAGTTGGGCAGAAGCAAGATACCACTCACCTGTCTGCTCCAAGCCTGGGCTGTTTTAGAAGAGATCTGATCTCTGTGCTCACCACACCCGTTAGCGAACGCCTCCTCCCCACGCGTCCAAGGGAAGCAGCCGCCAAGCCAGTGTGCAGGAACACAACGTGGGCTGTGCAAAAACACGCCTGGGGGACAAAGTGCTGCTGCCCCTCTGCTGCCTGCAGTCCATGACGATGAAGCAATAAACATGGCTCCCAGAACAAAGAAAAACCATGACATGCTGCCCAAAGGGTCAAGGTCCACCATGGTGGTGGGCGCCCAGCCATCAAGTGCTCCATTAGATGACACAGCTGCGACCTTAACATCCAGCAAACCTAAAACTCGGAAATATCCACCCCAGTGATTGCTAGATGGCCTACACCTGGAAAGCCGCCCATTTTCTTAGCCCTTGCAAAAGCAGGACTGGACAAAACCAAGCTGGAAGAAGAAAAACTCCCTGTGCTTACAACAATGTCATTTTTGGTGGAAATCGGACTGCCCAATTTCCAGCTACATTAATGGGTTAAATGAAGTAAAATAAAGCAAATTTTCCTTAGCAATGAAAAACTGTCTTAATCCCTAAGAGTAGCAATGAAAAACTGCCTTAATCCCTAAGAGAAGAAAATGTCCCCCGTCATGTTCAAAGTGGAATTTTGAAAGGAACCTGAAGGGCTTGTAGTTTTTAGCAGAATGAATCCTCTTCCTTTTTACAGGTAAAATACAACCAGGTATGGGTGGGGATCTCAAGACAAAAGCTTAACCTGTTTATGTCTCTTCTTGAGACTTCCCAGGATTACTTAATATCAAATGAGATAAGGCGTTTGAAGCTGCAGGTATTTGGTTTGGCAAAAGTGGCATTTTTCCACACTACCCTCCTGTCATTGAGATATCCTAGAGAAGGGAATGTCCACAGTCATGTTACTCACCTGCCAATCTGGATTCTGGCAATGGAGGCTGGTGGGAAATTTGTGGGCTGAAACAAAATCTGAAGGTGAACTTTAGGAATCTTGATGTAAATACACCAGCGTTGCCCAGAGCTGTCCGCTCCTGCAGCATAGAGCCATAAAAGTATACTGAGTAACATTCTACTAAATGCAAAGTCATAAGGACACTCAGGTATTAACCAATTAGCCAATTTCATCACCATGAGAACTCTGACAGGTATTAGCACACCCACTTTTCCCAGTCCGCTAACCTGAGCACAAAGAAGAAGCAATCTGCTCAAGGTCAAAAGGAAACCTGGGCATTCCAATGACCAACTTTCGCTTATAATGTCGTATTACAAACTTTTACAGTCGAAGCCTTACAAATCTTCACACTTGGTCATTTTCCAAAAGACTCTTTAAGAGACTATTTAATGATGCTTAGGCATTTTTAGTAGTCACACTTTCTTTAGGGTGAAATGTATAGGTGGTCCTTTTTATATTTTGAAATATACAAGTAGCACAACTTGGAGGGGATTATCCCAGACACAAGCATGTCTCTGTTGCACATAGAAAGTGGTATGGCTGCTTCCATCAACTGCAGTATGGACATGACCAGAATTATCTTAGGACCAAGCCCTTGATACACGGATGGGAGCTGGATTCCCTGACCCCTCGGCTTGGTCTATTTCACCATATGATTTGTCAGCTGGGATCCTGTGACACAACCACAGGAGGTAGCCAAGAGCAGCGGGTGCAGCATTTTTATTTCTCATCTCCTCCTGGGCTCAGCTCATGGTATCCCAAGTATTGGCTGCTGGAGAAAGACAATAACTAATGGCCCACTTATTTTGAAAATAAGATTTTGGACAATGTCCTGCAATTATAAAAACGAAGTCTTGGCCACTAGGTAGGTGCTTTTATAGGCGTCTAAGAGTTTCAGGGAAAGGGCTAATGATACCCCTTCAAATGGTGGTTCTCTCTAGTTGTTGATTTCAGGTGAGGTCCTCCAGAGAAGACTTCTAGGCTCACATTTAAACCAGCCAAAGCCCCCCAGCCCCCCTCCTAGGGCAGTTTCACATACTGTAATACAATGCTAACTTCCCACCCCAGACTTCCGGTCTGCCATTTTTGACCAAGCTATCAAGCAGCATGCGCTGACACTGAGCATGCTCAGGAATGTGCCCACATGTGGCTGTGACAGCATCTCCTACAGGAACATGCAGGAGCTTCTCCAGTTGCAGATCCTTCCTTGCGTTGTTCAGGCAGAGGCACTGGCTTGAGAATGAGCCCCACTACTCTCCCTCGGGTACTCCCACCAGATACCTCTCTTATCTCCTGGCTGGCTTCTAGAGTTGTTACTCGCCAAGGTCAATCCATTGCATCCAGGGACAGAAGACACAAAAGTAAGAGTTATGTCACACCTAGGAAAACATGAAGATCCCTCCAAGTACCCAAGGAACTGCCCAGCCAGGCAGAGAGTAGACCCTCCCAGCTGCTGACCTGTCCCTGATAATGTCCTTTCTGGGCCATCTCCTTGGGCACATGACAATCTTGCAGTGATTTTTGATGAGCGTTTGTACTCGACCTCAACCTGGAGCAACCAAAGAAACAGAGGAAAGCAGGGTATCGCTTTCAAGAGCAGAATATTAAGTAGCCTTCTGTGCTCGAATGTCATCCAGTGATAGAGGTTGCTCTGCAAAACATGATTTTAAATTACAAAACGATATTTATCATGGTTTGAGCATCAATCTTAACTGAAAGCCAGGAACAAATTATGTTTTAGTAACTCATGCCCTGGAAATTTCTTTTACTCCGCTTCAAGGATGCAAAGCTTGCCCCAGTGTCTTGGAACGTGCTGTGGTGCAGAATGCCTGCACACCTTGAAAATGTTAGCAGTAAACAGAGCTGGGAAGTACCACACACTTGTATCCTGGCTGATGTGGTTAAACAAAATGCAGTCCTAGGCACGGGTTGGACATGCCTCGCTCCCATATACTCACTATGATCAACATTCTAAATTGTCTTTTAATGTAACTAAATCTATTTACTAAATATATTAATATTATGTATCCAAATATCTCTGTCATCTGCTACTTCTGTAGGAGGCTGTGGTCATTAGCAAAAAAACAGTGCCAACATTTATAATGCCTTTTGTTTTTAGGAATCATTTTTACAAAGAAATAAGTAATTGTTTCTATTTAAAAAAAAAAAAAAAAGACCGTATTCCAAGGCTACATCATCAGATATGAGCATGCAGCCAAAGAATTATAACAGTCTTACCTGTACATGGGATGTTCTCCAAAACAGACCATGTACTAGCACACACAGTATGCTTAAGTAAAATGCAAAAGAACTGAAATTATTCCACATATATTTATCTGATCATAGTACAATGAAACTGGAAATTGTTGACAAAAGAAACAGCAAAAAAATCCATAAACACACAGAAATTAAATAACATCCTCTGAACAATCAATGGGTCACAGATGAAATTAAAGAAGAAATTAAACAATATTCTCAATCGAACAAAAATACAGACAAAACTTCCTGGATATTGTGGGATACAATAAAAGCTGCTGTAAGAGGGAAACTTATAGTGGTAAATGCTCACATTAGAAAAACAGAGGGCCCAGGGAGACAGCTCAGTAGAATAAGTGCTTGCCTGGCAAGCGCAGGGTCCAATCCCTGGTACCGCCAAAAAAAAAAAAAGGAAAAAGAAAAAGAAAAAGATAATGAGCCAAAATAAACAAACTTATACTGTACCTCAAGCTCCTAGACAAAAAAAGCAAGTGAAGCCCAAAGCCCAAAGAAGGCAGGAAATGACAAAGAGCAGAAATAAATGCTATGGAAAGAAAGAAAACAATACAAAGAATGAATTGAAGAGTTAATTCTTTGAAAGAATAAATAAAATTGATAAACCCCTAGCCAGTCTTATTAAAAAAGAAAAAAACTGAACTTCACACAATTAGGAATGAAAAGGGTCACTACAGAACTATAAAACTTCAGGAACCTATTTCCAAAATCTTTACTCTCTTAAGATGGAAAACACCAAAGAAATGGAGAGATTCCTACATGTATACAAACTACCAAAACTGAACCAAGAAGATATAAAAATTCTCAATAACCCAGTATTAGTGAATGAAATTGAAAATGTAATAAAAAAAAAAAAACACCAATAAAGAAAAGCCCAGGTCCTAAAGGACTCACAATGAATTCTGCAAGAAATTTAGGGATGATTTATTGCCACCTCTTCTCAAATTCTTCAGTGAAATCAAAACAGAAGCAATTCTTCTGAATTCAGTCCTAGAAATAATTATTATTCTGACACCAAAACCAAAGAAAGATCCAGCCAAAAAGGAAAACTATAAGCCAATCTCCCTAATGAATACAGATGCAAAAATCCTCAATAAAATACTAGCAAACAGAATGCAGCAAATCATCAAGAAGACGGCACACCACGACCAAGTAGGATTCATCCCAAGAATGCAGGGATGGTTCAATATATGCAAATCAACAAATGCAATACAGAATGTCAACAGAGCCAAAGAACGACATGACCATCTCAACAGATGCAGAAAAGCTTTTGAAAAAGTCCAGTACTCAACTGTGATTTAAAAATCCATAGAAAATCAGAGTAGATGGTCTTTACCTTAACCTGATAAAAGCTATCTCTGACAAACCAACAGCCAACATTACACTAAATGGATAAAAAGTCAAAGCCTTCACTCGAAAATCAGGAGCAAGACAAAGATGCCTACTGTCACCACTCCTGTTCAATATAGTTCTGGAGACATCAGCCAGAGCAATTAGACAGCAGAGAGACAAATAAAAAGAAACAATGACTGGAAAGGAAGAAGGTGAAATTATTTTCAGATGGCATTGATACTCTACATAAAAGATCCTAAAATCTCCACCAAAAAACCTGTACACTTAATTATCAAATTCAGTAGCATAGCAGAGGGGTGGGGAGATGGCTCAGTAGCATAAGTGCTTCCCTGGCAAGCGCAAGGGCCTGAGTTCAATCCCCAGTTCCGCCAAAAAAAATAAAAATTAAAAAAAAATTTTTTTAAAGTAGCATAGCAGGATATAAACTCAACACTCAAAAAGTCAATAGCATTTCTATACACAATGAAAGCACCAAGAAAGAAATTAGGGAAACTACAACTTTCACAATAACATCCCCTAAAATAAAATATTTAGGAATCAAATCTCACGAAGGAAGTAAAAGATTTCTACAGTGAAAATTATAGTACTCTAAAAAAAAAAAAAGAGAGAGATCAAAGAGGATATTAGACAATGGAATGGTCTAATGGAAATATATCACTTGCTCATGGACAGAAAGAACCAATACTGTGATCATGGCCATACTAACAAACTGTAATACAGAGTCAATGCAATCCCAATTAAAACACCATTAATATACCTTGCAGATCTAGAAAAAACATTCTTAAAATTAATCTGGAACCAGAAGAGACCTAGAATAGCAAAAGCAATCTTGAGCAACAAAAGAATGGCAGGAGGTATCACAATCCCTGATTTGAAATTATACTACAGATCCACTATCATAAAAATCAGCATGCAAAAAAAAACAGACCTAAGGATTAATGGGACAGACTAGAAGATGCAGATATAACTGCAAACACACTCAGCCACCTTATCTTTGACAAAGGGGCCAAACATGTTCACTGGAAAAAAGACAGAGACTCTTTAATAAAGAGTAGTGGAAAAAATTACTTTCTACATGACAAAGGCTAAAATTATAGACTCATGACTATCACCATGCACAAAACTACAACCAAAGTGCACCAAGGATTTAAATATTAAAACTAAAACACTAAATCTTCTGGAGAAGCAAAGAGGTAGAAATCTTAAAAGACATAGGGTAGGCAGAGAGTTCATCAATAAAAATCAAACACAAAAAAATCTTCAAAGAATCAACAACTGGGATTTCATCTTTTTTTTTTTTTTTTAAGTTTCTGCATGTCAAAAGAAATCACCATCAGAGTAAAAAGAAACCCCATGAACTGGGAAAAAAATTATAGACTCGGGCAAAGGACTTCAATCTACAGCACATAAAAAATGAAAAAAAATCATATCTTCAAAATTCGAAAACTCAAGCCAAAAATGGGCATCTGAGATGAACAGACACTTCCCACATGAATACAGATGGCAAGTAAATAGATGAAAAAATGTCCAACATCACTGGTCATTCAAGAGATGCGAATTAAAACAACACTGAGATGCCATCTTCGTTACTCTTCTCTTGCAAGAAGAGACAAATATTAAACACCCAAAATGAAGGAAGGAAAGATTTAGCTCAGTCACTGGAGGTTGCAGTCCATATTCAGCTGGGTCCAAGGAGGAGCAGAACATGGCAGAGAGCAAGAGTACAAAAGGAGTAGCAGCAGCGCAAGCAGCTAGCTTCTTTTTCCTCCTTACACTGACATGCAAATTACCTGCCCCAGAGCAGGTGCAGCAGCCACACCCACAGTAATCAATCACAAACTCAAGCCAAGACTGCATGAGGCTTTGGGGGGACAAGCGTACACAAACCATAAGACCATCTTATGCCAACAAGAATGGCTAGCATCAAGAAGTCAACCAATAACAAATGCTGGAGAGGCTGGAGGGGATAAAGAAACCCTTCTCCACCGCTGGTAGGAGTACAGACTGGCACAACCACTATGGAAATCAGTGCAAAGATCCCTCAAAAAGCTAGATTGGAGGTCCCATTCACGCCAGCTATTCCTCTCCTGGGTATTTTTCCAAAAGGACTGAAAACGCCATCCCACAGGGATATATGCACATTCGTATTTTATAGCAGCAGTTTGTCATAGCTAAATCTTAGAAACAACCCAAATGCCCATTAACTACGGAATAGATAAAAGAATGTGGTATTTTTAACCAATGGAGTATTACTCAGCTATAAAAAATAAATAAATTTGAAGCTTTTATATGTAAATGGATGCAACTAGAGACTATATTGGTAAGTGAAATAAATCAGACCTACATGTGCAAATACCATATTGTCTCACTAGTGTGAGAGCTTCAAAGAGCAAATCAAATCTGAACATATAATAGATAGTGTGACAGGGAAAGAATCTGCTCAATGGGAAGAAAAACCGGGAAAGAAAAAAGGACAAAAGAAAGAAGGGAAAAAGATATAATCATGTACATACGCTTTTCGGATAATTGTACTGTTGATTTCTGCTTATCTATTCAAAGGAGCAGTTAATGCTTAAATTTTTAAATTTTTCTTCTTTTTAATTTCATTTATATATATATATATATATACACACACACACACACAATTTTGACCAATTTTGCTAGTTTATTTATCTTGTAACCTAAACAACTAATTTAAAGATAACATTATGCAATACAACAACCACTGTCAAATTTCTATTACTTTATTTAATGAAATTTTGTATCATTTCTAATGTTTGTTTTGTTTTTTGGGTTTTTTAAAATCATTTTGGATTCTTTAAAAAAGAAACACAACAGTCTTAAGAAGCACACAGCCCAATGACAGGTAGCATGATGTGCTACTCCTCCAAGACCTGGAAAACACGGACACCCTCCTACCCCCACACATACATATGTACAGGTTACATAAGCAACAGGGAAGCAAGAAACACACCGGAAAAGGACAATGTTTTGCTTAGAAACACACATACATGCCAAGTCCAGCTTCCATACAGTGCTTTTTTGTTGTTTTCTGCAGTACTGGGGATCAAACTCGGGACCTCGTAATTGCCAGGCAGACGATTATGCCGCTGAGCTATCTCCAGGCTCTTGCTTAGAAACACAGAACATGATTTGCTTCATTTCACTCAGCTCAAATAAATTCCCAATTGAAAATTCTCTCATGCCTAGTACTGCAACGGGAAAGATCAGAAAGCAGAAGCTCCCGCTTGCCAGAAGTTGCCGAGTGGAAGATTAAAATGCATAAAACCCACATACAAACAGAACTTGTGGTGCCGGCCATTTAATCATAACACACAACCACAAAACACTGCACGGGACTATTTACAGCACAGTAGTGGCCACTGTGGGACTGTGTCATCAGTGCTTCAAACTTGTCCCTCTACGTGTGGGACACTCAAGGGAAAATTTAATAGCTCATAGGAGCGTTTGCTCCTGAATGCGACAGCGCTCCCTGACAAAGCAAGGTCATCCAGTCACCTCCCAGGGTCCTGCTGAGGCGGGGTCTCTTCACTGGACCCGACAGTTCTCGCTGTTCACAGGCTCAGGCCTGGCATCGGGGCTCGGGGCCAGCCGGCTGCCCCTGGTTCTGGGGCTGTCCCTCGGGCTGCTGGAGGCGCTCCTCCCAGGAAGGTGGCTGACAGAGGCAGGCTTCGTGGTGGGCTCTGCAAACCCCGCGGGGTTCTGCTGAGCGACCTTGACCTGCAACACACACAGACACACACACACCTTGGTCAGAGGCTGAAAGCCTGGCTCACAACATGGAGACCAAGCAGCAGGCCACCAAGTTCAGGACCTGCACACGAGTTTATTATTTCCTTTCCTGAGAACAGGCCCCCAACCTAACGGAGGACTTCTGAGGACATGGGACGCAATCTAACAAGTCACCAGGTTTCTCTGTCACTTCGGATGGCCAGACTGGCTTTGGAAGCAAGGGAGGCATCTTTAGACCAGAAGTTCAACTCTTCGGGACAAAGTCCCTGTCGTGTATACTGCGCTCCCTCTAATGCCTTCAATACTTCGGTTTGACTACACAGGAAATGTTCGTGAAATGCCTCACCAAAAGCTGCGTGGTGCTCTAACTGAGGCCTAACTTTATGCAAACTGAGCAGAAATGAAATCAGTAATATTTAATCAGGCAGAAGCTACATTTACAATATTTAAAAGACTCAGGGCCTGGCCCTCATACTATAAAGTATCTTAATCGTACTCTACATTGTTTGTTTCCCGTTGGAGCCCACCCAGTCTGGGCTACATAGTAACTTAGCGAGACTGATACAACAGGTAGCTTTTCACTAAGCTGATAGGTTATGTACTGCCTTAGTTCTAGTATCTGCATGTAAGCATGGGGCTATTATTTCAATGTTGAATATATACCTTATGTTTTACATAGCATAATACATGTATGACATTTGTTACATTGGCAATGGGGCGATGCACTAATGCACTAAGTATATAAGATACAGACAGAGGAGTATGGATTAAGTTTATAAAATGGTACCGTATATGGATGCAGCACTGGTGAGGGAGAGTCGAATGGGAATTACAGGTCTGGGTGCAGGCGCAGAGCCTCGAGCCCCTTGCCATCCTAGGGAGCTGTGTGCCCCCGCCTGGCTGACACGACCACAGCGGCACTGACGCTATAAACCCATCACTTCAGTAGCTTTTCCTTCCCTGTGCGGAGCAGGCGTGTGAACAGAGCACACCTCAATTCCTTTTTCTTCCCCTCAGCATTTCCCGCTTGGTCCTCTTCCCTTTTGCAGAAGATCCATCTTTCTATTTCCTATCGGTTTTTCTCTTATTTGGCTCTTTACTTACCTTTGGGTTTGTTTGTTTTTTTGCGGAACCGGGGATTGAACTCAAGCCCTTGTGCTTGCTAGGGAAGCGCATATTCCACTGAGCCACATCCCTGGCCCTACCTTTGGGTTTGTGACATAAGAGAATCTGTGCGCTCTTTAAGCTTGTGTGTCTGACTTACTTCGTGTGCAGTGCTGGCCCCGCCCCCCTGGGTGCACGAAGCTGGCCACCAAGACCGGGTGTGGTGACGCAGGCCTATAATCCCAACGCTGGGGAGGCTAAAAACTGGAGGGTCACTACGAGTCCAAGCTGCGTAGAGACCCTGTACCAAATACATAAAAAAAAAAAACCTGAAAAACATAAAATTTGTCCTCAACCACAAAAGCCCTGAGTGTCTAACCTCTTGCTTTAGAAGAATAACACCTTGTAAATGTGTAAAGCTAAATGATGAAATATGCTTAATAGATGAAGCAAGCATTTTGCTGGATAACTCAGAAAATACTGAATTAAACTGCAAACCGCTAGGGCAGGTTTTAAAGACTGAGAACCTAACCACGTAGGCTGGGATCCCTGCTCGCAGCTGCACCCCCACCGCTCACTGCTAGCGCCAAGCTAGCCTCCTGGCTGAACACCACACAACTGCACAGACCACAAACCTGCAGGCAACCTGTGAGCTCAGCCATGTGCGGAGCAGGCCCTGGTGTGCAAAGCTTTCTCCTAGAAAATAAATTTGGACGCCACATGCAAACCACTTCTACCAGCAATCCCTTACTGACAAAGAAAAAATGACCCACGTGGTGATATGATAAAACGATTCCCTCAGACGCCTGTATACGCACACATGCTCTGTGGTCACCTCAAGACACCAGTCACAGCTACGGAATGTGTCAGCCTTGTCCTCAGACACGAGGACACAGGTGGCCCACAGACATAATCAACTACCTACATGTTCTGCAACTCAGAAGACAGGTATTTGAGCAGGTAACAGGAAAGGGGGCCGCAGGACAAGGGACATGGAGCGCACCGGCTCAGTGCCAGGGCTTAAGGGAGCTATGGGTACTTCCTTTGCTCTCCAGAACTATCAGGCCAAAAGGAATGGATACCAGTTTTACAGAGGACTGAGGCAGGCTCCGGGCCACCTGTCTAGAGGCGACCCTGGGTCTCCACCAGCAGCCCAAGCCTGAGCCGTGCAAGGCCCCTCAGCAGTGTCGTGTGGTGAGGGCTGTGGTCGGCTTCTGCAGCTTCCGCCTTTAAGGCGCCGGCTGCTTCACGAAGACTTTCCTTACGGTCACGGGAAAGTCAGGCCCACGCCACTGCATTCTTCACTACTCTACGGCTGGCAGGAGCCAAAAGTCAGACCCAAAGGGGAAAAGGAGGTGGAGAGAGACAAAGAATGAAAAATGTACACCAAATGGAACACTCTAACACAAGCAGAGGAGACCCCATCTCAAAGGCTGAAAGAAAATCTTAAGACTTTTCTCATCCCTGGACTGATTTCTGTGTAACACTGATTACTGGCCAAGGCACTAGTGGGCACAACCTGTATACAACTGTTATACATCAACAAAAGCAAACTAACATGCAAGTGTATTTGTTCTGATGCAACTAATCACCAATACCTTCGCACCATGGCACCCAAAACTCTAATGTGGAGTGTGCTTGCTCATCTAAGAGCTATATTATATTAACATAGTTACCAGACTTTCCAAAGCTTTTTTTCTTTTTCTTTTTCTTTGCTATTCCAGGTTATCAGATGGCTTAAAACAGGTCTTTGAAGCTAGCCTAGCCATTTCCAACAACATTCCTGTGGTCCCCAATTTGAGAAACTGCCGCAGTGGCACAGCAAGGCTGTGAAGGTGAGAACGAGGAGGCTTGAGCCCTGGGTCATCCTCAGGAGTCTCACTTTCTTCACCCCCTTCCAACAATCCTGACTGCAGTTTAAATCTAAAAAGCCCTCTTGGGCTCATAGGAAGGGATTCTGGAACCGCACTTTGGGCGTGGTAGACAACGCGCCGTCACGAGCCAGTCTGGTTAGAAGAGGTGGGGCACGGGACACGTGACCCAGAAGGAAGGGATCAGGTCCCTGCCCGGCCCCCCCCTCGCTCGCTGCCTCTGGTCCCCGTGCTACAAGCTGCTCTCCTCTGCCAGGCCCCGTGCCAGCAGGCTGTGCCCCAAATGTAAGCCAAAATCAACCTCTCCTCCCTTAAGTCGTGGGTTTCAGCTATTTGTCCCAGTAATAGGAAAAGTGAGTAAGAAAACCCACTTTTTGAGAGAATTTAATACACAAGAGAATAAAATGGGAGAGTTACACAAAACACATATGTAGCAGACAACAGGCAAGGACACTCAGGGGCTGAGGACGGCTCCGAGTTGCCCCTCTAGGAATGACACCCTTCCCAGGACCTCAGACCTGGCTTCTTCCGACTGCTGCGTACATGAAGGGCAGCCACTGATCTGGCTGATGGTATTCAGAAGAAGGTTCATTGCACGGCATTTTCTGGGCTCTCTACAAAGTACACAGAGGCCTCAAAGATCATGCCCTATCCTCAGAAACCTGAATAGTGGAATCTAGAAACACGGCCCTTTCTTTAGCTATCCACCAAAAAAGTACTTTTTATGAAAGCCATGAAGACTCAGTAACTGGGGGTGGATGAGAATAGGAAGTTTGAAAAAAAATGCCCATGGGCACAAGGGAAAGTATCCTTCAACTACTGCCAGTCCGCTAGAAAACTCCCTCTACTGTCACAGCTGGGCGGGGGCTGTCAGGGCGGGAAACCCCAGAACACTCCTCCCCGTGACCCACCTACACCACCTCAGGAAGGTTGGGCTTAGCAGGCTGCTGAGTGGAGGCCCACGGAGTGGGACCAGAGCCTGGACACCACTGCAGCATCCTGGGTCAGCAACACGAGCCTGGTGCTCACTGGAGCTCACCTTCTGCGATCTGCTGCCACCAGCTGTTGGTCTGGGGGACTCCGCCAGGTTTTCCTTGCCCACACTCTGGAGGCACAGGGCTGACTTCTGCGCAGCGAGGCGGGGGCTGGTCCTGGTGGCCAGGGTGGTCCTCCGCAGGACATAGGGGCTGGTCTTTCCGGTCGGGATGTCAGCAAAGCCTACAGGCAAAGACGCCGGCTGTCAAGGCTGCAGGTCCAATCCCGGGAGCAGTGGCCAAGTCGGGGCACTAGGCAGAATCTTAACACAAAGTAGCGCCACAAATACTTTCTTTCTGCGCCGGGGCCAGGCAGTACACTTCACTTTCCCCGAGGTCACCAGCTCGAGTAAATCACTACCACATTTTCTCTTTTTAGAAACAGAGATCCACGTGGGAAAGGGGAAAGGTGGCACTATGTACCAAAAACATTTTTTTCTGCTTCTCCTATACAGATGATCTAGCTTGCATTATTCTAAAATCTAAAGAACAGCAGAGTTTATTGTAAAATTTAGATTGGAGGGGAAAAGAAAAAAGAGGGCAACGTGGAAAAGACAATTCCAAAAAGCCAGCTGCTGGGCAAAGGGAGGAAAGGTAGAACAATGGAACCTTCTTCAGGCAGTTTGAGGCTGTGGCGGCCGGGCCTGAGAGCAACCAATCGCACTCGGCCTGTGTCAGCTTCTTCCAGAGAAAGGAAGTGACCACGTGGAGAAAAGGTCACTGACCCCAGGGACAGTCAGGAACGGCGTATCACACTCCCCAGAGGTGCTCAGGGCTAACCAACACGGTGGCTATTTTTAAGCCTTTACAAAGAAAAATCACCCATTGGAAAGAGACAGCTAACTCTTCATGACAGCTTTTCACAACTGTGTTTTTCCAACGATCTATATAGCAGAAAACAAGTTTTGGCCATGTGAGGGGCATTTCCATTCTGCTGAGCGATCCTACACTTGATTAATAAAGAGACTGAGCCCAAGGAAAAAGCCCCTACGTGCTCAGATGTCAGCACCATACCGACTGCTGTGAAAATTTCTAACCTCTTCCTCTCAATTTCAGAACACTTTCTGGTCAAGCAGCACCACCCGTAACAGGAGGTTTTGTGGCTGAACCTGCATCCCTTGGCTGCACGTGGGTGACCAGAGTTAAAAAAAAAAAAAGAAGTGTAAGGGCCGGCAAGATAGCTCAGTGGACTAAGTACCTGCTTCGGCAAGCACAGGGTCGAGAGTGGGGGTCCCCCATGCCACACCAGGCACGGCCCCGGGGCACGCTGAGCCGGTGACTGAGCCCAGGCATAGTGGGGCACGCCTGTAATCCCAGCCCTGGGGAGGCTGGAAAGAGGAGAACCACTACAAGTCCGAGCTGCAGAGGGAGACCCGGTACTAAATACAAAAAAAATGAGAGAAAAAAAAGTGTCCAGTGGCACCAGCCACACAGGGAGCCTTACCTGCTCTCTGGGTAACAGCCAAGGGAGGAAAGAGCTCAAAGGAGCCCAGAAGAATCACCAAATTCTAAACAGGTTTCTGAGCATCATCCCTGGCCCCAACTCTTCTGTAATGGGTCATGAGGAATTAATCCTAACCAATTTTTCTATGATTACTAAAGGTCAGTTGGAATTGTTGTAAATAACTCCAAACTCTAAAAAATCAGCATTCCTGGTTTGGTTTTTTTTGCAGTACCGGGGATTGAACTCAGGACCCTGCGCTTACCAGGCAAGCACTTATTCTACTATCTCCCCAGAACCCCTGTTTTTTTTATATGTGAATTATTATATAAAATTTTTAAAAACACATGGTTCTCAGAGATTTTTGCTTTGTTCTGAGGAGCTGGGGATAAAACCCCAGGGCCTCCCCCCCACACTGGGGACACGCCCTACCACCAAGCTGCTCCCCAGCCTGGGGTACTGGTTTTAAACTTTGCATACCTTTCTTTACAACTTCGGGAAGTCCTTCTGGCTCAAACTCATCTCCATCCTCGGTAAGAAGGAGGCCACCACCTGGGACCGCTTTCCGACTTCTTTTAGGAAAGGTCTCGGAAGTAGAAGGCGTCAGGCCTCCTGCACTGTCCCAAATCCCGCTGGCCCTCTGTCGCTTGCCTGAACCTTTACTTTGGCCAGATGACGACTTCCTTTCACCACCTGAGGAGCCCGGAGATGGCCCTGGTGTGGCTGAGCCCAGCAGAGGAGACCCGCTCAGCCCACGCTTCTGCTGCTGCGAACTCAAGCCGGCGAGCTGTGTCTCTAACATCTCCTTCGCCTTCTCTAACTTCTCGTGGCTGATGAGCAGGGAGCAGTACTTATCCAGGTACTCATCGGCCTCCTTGGCTTTGTCTTCAAGAGTTTCCTTCAGCTCTCTGATTTCAGCCATTAGCTCATCCACACTGGCACCCACAGCAGCACCTGTCCCGAAGACAACGACGCATCACATGCAATCTGATCTGCTCTGCTCTGTGCATTTTGCAGAGGGGTTAGGGACAAGTAGGTATTTAGGTTCTTACAGTTCAAAAGACTCTCGCTTAAGGATGCATATCCAGGTACAGATTCCAGCAGACTGCACGCTCTTACTGAAATACTAAATAAAATCCACCCATATCGCTAGCTACATCCTTTCTCAACCAACCTGTTCAACTTCCTTTAGGAAGTAGTTCTACAACATAAAATGGGCTGAGTCCTTGCCGCTTCTTTTCTCCCGTCCATTCTTTCTACAATAAGTGAATGAAGAATGTAAGTCAGGAAGACCATGAAATCTGCTGTCTGGCTGTGGGACAGGACAGAGGTCCAGGGACAAGGGAGGTCCCTGAGGCCCTCAAGCCCCTGGAGGCACTGCAGTCCTAGTAGACAGGAGTTTGGGGGGTGCAATATAAAGCTTTCGTTATGTTCTACCACAAGTAGTTTAAAATCCACTGGAAACCCCAATCTACTCCAAGTACTCCCCAAGCAGACAGAGCTGCCTTACTGAGCTATGGCACAGGGCAGCCACTCGTGCTGTCACCTACCAGGGGAGCGTGTCCCTATGGGAGTGACAAGGAAAGGTGTCTGTTAGTTTGCTTAGTTTCTTACAGACCCCAAAATTTACTTCCCCACTCCTTCCTTAGGTGATCTGTGAGGCAAGGCCAGGACCAGCTACTCCCAAGTTAGCAATGTCAACTCAGATGCCAATCTGCCTTTCACGAAAAGACTTCAATGGACACGATCATGAAAAACTCTTCCTATAGGCTCACAGGCGAAAGGTAGCACCTGCCAGGCGTGTAGCACTCAGGAGGCTGAGGCAGGAGGGCTGCTGTGAGCTTGAGGCCAGCATAGGCTACATAGTGAGTTCAAGGCCAGCCTGGGCTACATAGTAAGACTGTATCTCAAAACAAACCAAAGAAAAAAAGGTAACACCGATTTTTTTCGGCAAGTTCTGAAGATGAAGCAACTCAACTTCAAAAATCATACAATGACCCCAAGTCCCACATTCATACACTGAGAAATGAATAGTTGCTGAAACAGACTCACAGCAGAGCTCTACAAGCAGTTTCCCTGAACGCACACCCGAGCGTGCTCTCGCACACCCGGGAAGCAGTCTGAGGCGGAGGGCGCGACCGCTGCCAACACCAACCTGGTTTTTGCTTCTGGGCCGCTTCCAGCTGAGATAGCTCTTTCTGCAACAGTTTCTTCTCCTCTTCCAGCTGTTTGCAGGACTTGAGCAACAACTTTATTTTCCCATGAGCACGCTCATTTTCCTTCTTCAGCTGATCTACGTATTTCAGGTGGTCTGCCTACAAAACCAAGTCATTCCACTTCAAACCCTGAATCTCCTTTTATAAGGAAGAAGGAAAAGCAACTATGAAATAAAGAACCACATATTGTAAATTTCACACCTCGAGATGCGGACCCTGGCACCACAGCCAGCTTCCCCCGTCTCCCGGGCACGCCCATGGCACTGCCATCTGTCCTTAGCATCACAAGCATCCATGGTGGCCCCAAGACCACACCCCACGGCTTGCAGGCCCACGACAGCACTAGACGGCAGCAAGCACTGTAAGTCTGAGCATGACACGAGCCCGGGGCTATCTCAGTTCCAGAGCTGCAAACAGTGCGGCGGCGCCTCTCAGGAGGTCTTATAAAAGCTACCCAGGGGCGCACACGCTGAATTAGCAGGCCACACTGAGTCTGTGACAGGGACACTCACCCTGCTGCTCTTTGCTTCTGCCAAGAGCGTGTTTAATTCTTCAGTGAGCCTGCTCTTCTCTCCACTCAGTTCCTCTTTCAGCTCCGTTGCTTTCTGCACCATAGCTTGCATCTCTTCCTGTAGCTCAGCCTCCTTTGTAGTCATGGTGCTCACCTGTAATTTAAAATCCATTAGCAGATCTGCGGCGCTCACACGACCCACACCGATCCCACCTTTCCTGGCAGTGACTATGGCAAACCCACCCTTGACCAGTGTTCTCAAAACCTCAACAAAGACTGAAGGAAGGACAGCAATAAGAATGACCAATGACAAGGACAGGTAATATTACTAAGTCATAAACTCCCTCAAAACGGTACTAATTTAAATTGAACACTAGAGAACAATTAATGAGGCAGCACTTTAAGGTTTTATGAGTTCCTGGGTCCCAAGCCCTGGAGCGGGGCTACCCTTAGGGCAACCCACAGAAGGTTCTGTTGCTCACATTTGCCCCTAAGAGTTGAAGTCACCTGTCAGGTTTATCTCCTCGCCTCTCTGTTCACTGCCATTCCTTGCAAGGTGTACAAAACCCTGAAATTCTTGGAAATTGCAGAGTTAGGGTGAATTGTACTTTCTGGATATTCGTCTTTTTATTACTGGTTCAGTAAAGATTTAATAAAAAGGAATCATGTTCCCAGATCAGCCAGCAAACACTTGGGACTGAGCGAGCCTCCAGGTGGCAGATCTGCCCTGCAGGCATCAACAAACAGAAGCACTGAGTATAGAAAAGACACAGCATTAAAGAAGGGGCTGCAGGCATGAGGCCCCCAGACACACCCCAGGAACCACGCATGCTGCTGGTCGCAGGGCATCAGCATCTTTTGATTTCTCTAGAAGCTGAGAAGGAGGGAGGCAGGAATCCCCGCCGATGGTCCTGAGTAGTATCACTATAGTCACTAACAGTGGTTCCCAGCCGGGTCCAGGAAGGCCCCCTTACAATAGGGGAGCTGGAAGAGTTAGGAGCCATTCAGGGCACCGCGCTTCCCCTATCTCGAAGTATCACATTAAAAACCTGACCCAGCTCTGGAAAGCACCCCGTGAACGTGCCAGAGCCCTCATCACTACCAGAGATGCAACAGTGGCACAAGCCTAACACCTTCCAGAGTTGGGTCAAACCAGGCCGCCCTTTTTGGAAAAACATTAATTCACAAAGCACTCCCCTCCACCCACAGGACTACATACTTAAATGTAAATAGGTAAAAGGCCACTTACTTTTTCAACCAAGGACATTTTCTCCATTTCTGTCAATGTGAGCTCACTCTCTAGCTCCTTGCAAGACTTCTGCAATGCTTCGAAGGCCTCCTGCAAGGTGGCGTTTTTGGACTGCAGTTCTTGGACCTTCTGCTCCAATTCCTCTGCCAAAGTTCCCAGGTCCGCTTTCTGCTTCTGCAGGAGCTGCCGCTCCCCCTCCGCCTGGGACAGTTTGGAGGTGAGCTGCTCCTGCTCTTGAAGCTGACCTTTCAGCCGACTGAGCTCCTCCTCCTTCTGCTCCAGCTTCTGCTTGCCATCTTCTGCTTCCTGCAGGAGGCCATTCACTGAAGATTGCAAAACAATGTAATTAAGTTTGGCTTCCTCCAGGTCCCGGAGCAACTGAGCCTTCTCTAGTTCAAGAGACCCCACCCGACTGCTCAGACTCTGCTCCTTGGTCCTGCAGGCTTCCTGGGCCTCCTGCAAGTCTGTCATTTTCTCATTCAGTGATTTTAATTGTGCCCGAAGCGCATCCACTGCCATCTCAGACTCCTCTTGTAGCTGGACTTTCTGGCGCTCCTTTTCTTGCAACAGGTTTTCCAAGGAAGAGTTTACTGTTTCTAACTCTGCCACGCGTGCTCGCTCCCCTTGCAGTCCTTTGGTCAGATTTTCTTTTTCCGACTTTGTATTAACAAGATCAGCTCCCAAGTCCCTCAGGGTTCCGGTCAGCCCTTGGATTTCTTCTCTCAGGGTCTCCACCTCGGCTCCGGACTGCTCGGCCTCACGAGCCGCCTGCTCTTGGTTTCTCCGGGTCAGCTCCAGCTCCTTTTCCAGACTCTCAACCCGGCCTCTCAGCAAATCCACGTCGCCCTGGCTTTCCTTCAGCTGTTCCAGGACACAGAGCTGCTTCTCGCGATCTGCTCCCACGCGGGTCCTGAGCCTCCTGATGCTGTCCCGCAGCCGAGGCACTTCATCCCCTGGGGCACCCAGGTTCAGTTCCACGGCCTCCTCCAGGTCACCCTGGTCCTCACCCAAGGCTGCCACCTCCTCCCGCAGCCCTCTCAGTTCTGCCTGGATCGCCTGTACCGCACTTTCAGAGTCCTCCTGCAACTGTACTCTCGCTCGCTCCTTTTCCTCTACCAGGCTTCTAAGGGAAGAGAGCTGCGCCTCCAATTCTGACACCTGGCCCCGTGTCTCCTGCAGCTGCTGGGTCAGATCACCCTTTTCCGACCTGACTGTGGCAAGGTCCGCCTGGGACCCCCTCAGGCTTTCACTCATCTCCTCCACCTGCATTCTCAGGGTCTCCACCTCGGCTTTGGCACTCTCGGCATCCAGGATCACCAGCTCTTGGTTCTCCTCGGACACCTGCAGTTCCCGCTGAAGACCCTCCACCTTGTCCCGCAGCGCATCGCTCTCGCGCTGGCTCCCCCTCAGCTTCTCCAGCACGTCCCGCTGCTTCTGCTCGTCGGCCTCAATGCGCACGCGCAGTTTCTCCATGCCCTTCCGCAGCTGGCACACCTCCTCCTGGGTGGAGCCCAGCCGCGCAGCAAACTCGTCCCTCTCCAACCGCACCACCTCCAGGGCCCTGGACTCGCTCAGCCTTTCCTGTTCGGACTCACTCAGTTTGACCTGCAGGCTTTCAGCCTCGTTGCCCAGCGATGTCTTCTCCTCCTCCAGTTGTCTGAGTTGGCTTTCAAGGTCCCGTGCTGCGGAGGACAGTGCCTGGCGGTCCCCTTCCAACCTCTGCAGCTGTTCCTGCAGGTCACTTTTGTCTGCTGACAGCTCACTCACCTGCGAGGACAGCGTCTGAAGGACAGCTGCTTTGTCCCTGACCTCGGCCTCCAGCGCCTGGACTTTCTCCTGCATGGCCTCAGCCAACCGCGCCAGTGTGTCATTTTCTTTGGTCACTGTGTCCAAGTCCCCGTGAAGCCGGTTTCTCTCACTTGTGGCCACAGAGAGTTCTTCTTCAAGGCGGGCCATAACTTTCTGATTATTTTCATTATCTTTTTCCAAACACAGCTTCTCGGTGTGAGCCACCTCTAGGTTGGCCTCCAGGGCGGCAGCCCGATGTTCCATTCTAGCGTTGTCAGCCTTGACCCTGTTGAGCTCATTTTCCGCCTGGAGAAACTGCTCCTTCCAGCTGTCACCAACCTGGGCCACATTCTCCTCAGGAACTTCCTGTGAGGACTCATCGGTGCCCATTTCTAAATTAGAACTAGGGACTTGAGAAGTTTCTACTGACAAACAGAATTCCTGGCTGGTATGCGAGAAGGAGTCCAGCTTTTCACTCAAGTCATGTTTTTCTTTCTGGAGTTCCTCAACTGTTTTTTCCAATTGTGAGCATAGTTCTATCTTAGTCTTTAGTTGTAGTTCCTGAAAATCAAGTTTTGAGTCTAAGTCTTTTCTTTCATTTAGCAAACTTTCAACTTTTCTTTCCTGGTCTTCTATGGCGTGACGTAATCTCAAATTCTCACTCGCTGTCTCTTGGACCTGCAGCTGGAGATGCTGGATGGAGAGCTGGGTCTCCACCAACTCCACGGGAGCGAAAGAGTGAGGGCCGCACAAGGACACTTCTGGAGAACGCTCAGCACACCCCTGGCTGTCGTCTCTGGCTACTATCTCCTCGCTGGTTTCTGGGGGCGTTTCCCCAGCTCCTCGTGTGACCAGTGGGGTCTTGGTGGTGTCCCCAGTCTCTACTCTGAGGTCCTGCTGCATGACCCCTTCACAAATCTGGTAACTGTCTTGCTTTGGTGTTTTTTCAGTAACTTCTGGTTCTTTGAAGTCACAGCTATCATTTTGGTCCTGAATAGCCTGCAATCACAACATAGAACAGGAATGAATGTTATTTTTCAAGAACTAAGGGCCTAATTTATTACTTTGTAGAAAATGGCATCCCACCTCTGCTGAGCACATGTCCCCAAATGGCACATCCTCCCCACAACTGCCTTCCTTCTCTCTGTCCCAGCTGTGACTCAGCACAGGGCAACACCAGGTAAGCCCTGCCTGCGTCAAAGCCCTGGACAAGGTATACATCAGGAAGATCATCCCCCCCATGCTTGGCGCAACTAAATTTTAACACACTGAAATTTCTTTTCCTCCTTGCTAGGAATGGCCTACGCACTTTAAATATTAGAGGTCTTTTTGATTATCGAATACAGGACTAACAAATTCTGTGTGAAACATCCAGCGGTCGTCCTCAGTATCTATGATATTCTTCATAAGAGAAGGGCATGAAGGTTCATGACCAGACGCCCAGCCCCAGGGCTTCACCCCGTCTGCCCAGCGCCTACTCGGCACAGCCCTGGATACCTGCACGCAGGCTTCACGTTTCCCTCTCATCTGAATAATGAGGGCTGCGCTGTGGCCGCTCCTCTCCCCTCCCCGACTGCCTTCCCCACCTCACAGAGGCAGACAGTGCAACTCGGACACTGCACACTGTTATCAAGAGCGGGCCAACTGGAAGGACAGAGCTGAAAGTAGTGCTACAAGAACATATTCAAGAAAGAAAGAAATGCCTGTTTAAGTGACTGGTACTGAGGAATGCATCTGTACCACAGCCGATTGTTAGGGAAAATTAAGTAACATGTAAAGTCACTTAGTGACTATTTAGTTCTGTGACGCTAAAGCTTTAACATCAAAAATGTCTGAAAGGGGCCTGAGGTTAAAAATCTGTCACACTACCACTCTGAAAACCTTAATTTCTAAGTGTATCTCATCAACCAACAGTGCAAGCACACGCACTGTATAAAGACCTGTGGACACTGTGATGGCCTGTGCTCCAGAATTAAGGAATGTTCCACATAGCAGTGTTTAAATCTAATCACTACAAAGATGTATTTCTCAAAGTCCCCTCGTGTTTCTACAGTTCTCGTTGGTTTTGAAAAAAAATCTGTATTTATCTCCTTGAACCCCAAAAACATTCTAACTATGATTTTAGGTTGACATCAATGCAACAAACATCCATGAAGGGACAGCTGGCGACCCAGACTGACAAGCAGCACATCAACCCGGGTCCTTACCTCTTCTAGGTCAGCTCCAAGCAGGGACCGAGAGCTCAGCTCCAGGCCCTGCAGCTGCAGCCTTGCCACCTCCAGCTCAAGGGACAGGTGCTCTGTCTGCTGCTTCTCTGCCGCCAGCCTAGACTCCATCTCCAGAGTGACGCTCGTGAGCTTCTGCTGCCACTCCTCGTTCTGGGACAAGCACTGCTTCCTAAGGCGGTCCAGCTCTGCCCTTTCACAGCTTAGCAGTTGCTCCAGCTCGTGAATTTCCTTATCTTTCATCACTGCTTGGCTCTCCATTTTCTCCTCCAGATTCTTGAGCGACTGCAAGTACCCCTGGCAGAGGGTCTGGAGTTCTTCAACACTCTTCTTCGGGGTGGCTGGGGCTGCTTTTGTGGACAGAGATACCTCCTCCAGGCTGGGCTTTGCTAAAACACTGTCCCCTAAATTACTCAAAAGAGACGTGTCTCCAGTCTGTTCTAAAACATCTTGATAAAAAGAGGCCTCGCCTAAACTCGCCACACTCGGGCTGCCGGACACACAAGAGAAGGACTGTGACAGAACAGCTCCCTCCGGCTGCATCTCCTTTGCCAAGTCGCCCTGCAGGCTTCTGAGATTGACTGACAAGGCTGAATTTTCAGCCTTCAGCGTGTCAACATAGGACTGTAGCTCCAGCATCTTGGTGTTCATCAGACAGTGCTGATTGTGTAGTATCTCGTGCTCACCTCGTAAGGAGGAGAATTTCTCCTGTAGCTCAGCAAAGTGCGCTTGAACCTCTTTGCCGGACAAGGACAACTGCTCATAAGAACTGCTATCATCCAGAGCATCCAAGGACACAGGTGCCTGCTCACTTTGTTGCCCAGCAAATTCGCTGGTCAGCATTTCTCCCCCAGACTCGCTTTGGGGAAGGCCGTTTTCATCCTTCAGCATTCTCATTTCACTCACAAGCTTCTCGACCTCTCCTGCTATTCTAGTAGTCGCAGTGATGCACTCTGACCTGGAGCTGTTCAGCTCCGACACCAGCTGCTGCTTCTCCACCTGCAGTGACTCACACACCTTCTCCAGCTCGCCCAGCTTGCTCAAGGCCGCCTGGAGGGAACACTGCACATGTGTACTGTCGCCCTGCCTTGGGGACAGCTCCCAAAGCGCTGAGCTGTGCTTCCCTTCTGCGTCCACTTCGCAGCCCGTGAGGTCCCTCACCTCCTGTGACCAACACTCTTGCACATCTCCGGCTCCTAAGGCTCCTCGACGAGTCTGTAACTCCTGCTTCAGGCGGTCTTTCTCCTTCTCGCTTTCCTGAAGTTTTAATTCCGTATTTCTCAGCAAGGCTTCTAGTTGGACCAGCTGCGCACTGTGGTGGTTTGGGACGATGTCTCCAGCTCCAAGATCCATCTGAAACTGGACAGTACACGTATTTATCTCAACGTCTCTTTCTTTCGCAGAGTCTCTAACTGGTTCCAACTCGACCTGCTGACCCTCATGTCCAGTCTTTAACTTCAGTTGTTCATTCTCTTGTAACAGGTCATTAACTTCCTTTTGCATCTTATTTTGTTCTTCTTTTAAAGTCTTGATTTCTTGCTTTAAGCCATCAGCCTCACTCTTGGAACTGCTGTGGAGGTCCCTAATCTCAGATTCCAGAGCTTGCCGCGCTACCCCAAACTCCAGTATGAGCTTCTCTTTCTGTTCTTCCGCCAAAGCTAATTTCCCTGCGACCTCTTGGTGCTCTCTCGCAAATGTTTCCTTTAGCTGCTCCAGTTCATTTTTCCTACTTTCACAAGTACTGGTGCATTCCCGTAGCAAACATTCTAACCTCGAGGCCTTTTCCTGGGCTGCTTGGTATTTCTCACTAAGATCCTCAAATGCACTTCCGGTCTCCTCACACCTCTGTAGTAAAATAAGCCTTTCTTGCTTGTATTGATCAGACAGTTGTGAAATGCTCCGCTCCCGCTCCTCTATACAGTTTGAAAATTCCACATTTTTTTGGAGTAAGCGCTTTTTCTCTTGGTTTAAGATTTCATTCATCTCTTTGAGAGTCCCGTTCTCTCTGGCAAGCTCTTCCATTTCTTTTTTACTTAGAGAAATAATGGAACTCATCTCCTTTTTCTCCGAACTCAGGGTTTCAGACAAAAGCTGTTGCTCCTTTAGAGAGGCCTCGAGGAGCTGGTTGCTCCTTTTCAATTCGTGGATCTCTGCTTGCTCAGCTTCTAATCTCGCCTTCCAGAGTTCCAACTCTTTTTCCTTGTGCTCAAGGGTAACCAAAGTCTCTGCAACGACGTTTTGGTGAACAGAAGTGTCTTCCTGTAACTTGCAAATGCGCTGACTTGTCTCGGCCACGAAGCTTTCATGCATCTGTTCTGCTTTAATGAGATTTTCTTCTATTTCCCCTTTGATGTGCACCAGCTCTTCACACTGCTTCTGCAGATCGGAGTTCATCTGCTTCTGAGACTCTAAGGAAAACTGCAGCGAGACGACTCTATTTTGTAGGACGGCTGAACTTTCTGGACTTGGGTCTACGTCTAAAAGACACTGGCTCCTTTCTAACAAACTTGTTCTTGTTCCTTGTTCTCCCACTGCACTTCCAAAGGAAGAATTCAGTGCAGACTGCTGCTCAAAAGCCGGACGGCCGCACTGCGGACCCTTCGGTGGCAGAGGAGCGTCTCTGGATTTCAGCAGGTCTCTGAGGTTCTCACACTCAGCCTGCAAGTCTTGGCAGTGCTGGCTCTTGTCCACGAGCTCACTGGACAGCGCCTGCAGCTTCTGCTCCAGGTCTCCAACCTGCTCCATAAGCTGAGAGGTCTTGAGGCGCAGATTCTCCACTTCCTTCTTGTGCTTCTGCTCCGAGAGCTCGGCCTGCTGCTGCAGCTCTCCACAGGCCTGTCTCTGCGTCTCGACCTCCCTCGTCTTGCTGTCGACCATGTTGCGCAGGTTCCTCATCTCCACACTGAGGTTGTCCCTTTCCATCTCCAGGGTCCTGACCCTCTCGTTATACTCCTGGCTTTTTATCTGTTGCGTCTTGAGGCATGTTTCTAAGTGATTGACTTTATTCTGCAAGCTTTCCTTGTCCGATTCCATCTGATGGAAAAGTTTCTCGCTCTCACTTTTCCAATGGGAAAACTGAGTCTTCTCCTCATTCAATGCCTCATATTCTTTCTTTGTGGACTCCAACGCACTCAGTAAAGCTTGGGACTCTTTCTCTACCTTACTTAACTTCTCGTTCAGTTGCTCGATATGATGTTCCCTCTTCTTCAAAAGATCTTGGGAACAATCTCGCTGCTTTTCCAGATCAGCCAAGGTGAGTTTCAGTTTCTCTAAAGTCAAGGAGTTTTCTTGCTGGTTTATTTTTTCTTGAAGCTCTCTTAATATGGTTTCCTGAGAGCTGTTCTTAGCTATTTAAAAAAGACCAAGAAAACCTGTCAATGCCTTTAATAAATATGTATTCTCCCAGACATCTAAGCTCTAGCGCTAGGGGACAGCACAGTGGTAGAGCACTCGCCTGGCATGCAGGAGGCCCTGGGTTCAAATCTCCAGCTGTTACTGGTTTGTGTCTAGGTGCCCACCCAAGGCTTCATGTAGTCCCTGGGGCGGACTCTAGAGTTGGTGATGAACTCACGATCGAATGCTGGGATTACAGGTGTGAGTACTACACCCGCCCCGGGCAGACAGCCTGGATGCAGTGTGAGGAAGGGAGAGAGGCCTGCCTCTGCCTCCGCCGCCTCTACCACGGCGCCTCCCTTTCTGCTCCCGCTGGTTTGCTGTCTTCTGCAGCATGCACGGCTGCACCCTGCCATGTGCCACTCTGCCCTGGAGCCAGCCGAGTATGGACTAAAATCTCCACAAACTGCGAGCTAAATAAACCTTTTCTTCCTTCATTTTGTGTGTTAGGTATTTTGTCCCAGCAATGACAGAGAAGTAACTGAGCCAGAATGGCACTACACCAATACCATTACATACTCTAAATGCTAAAAAGTCTAAACAAACTAATATATCTGTACTTTTTTCCCATTTATTCAGAGGGAAAACAGAAGAACACTAAAATGAAAATATCCCAGTTGACTGTGAGGCAATTTTGATGGCCATGAAAATACAGAGCTACTCTACCATTTCAGCCACCACTCCATGACGCAATGCATCAGTAACTCTCCCGGCCCGTACCGGAGTCCCGTTGAGGGATGATTTCTCCCTCCCAATAAGGGTGGTGAGGGAACTGGAATCATCAGGAACTTCCACAACTACCCTATTTTCTACCCAGTGACTAGCCTTTATCCACAGCCCTTTCTGGCTGGGAATAACCATGGTGTCTCACTGAACAGTGACAATAAGGCTTCAGATTCACACTCACCGGTTACTCTAGCAAGTAAGAGAGCTGGGCAAGACGGAGAGCTGGCAGCCTCGGGGGTAGGTAAGAGAGGTGGCATGGATCTCAAGTTCACTACTAAACGGAAAGCCACACGCATTTCTGACCCCTGATCTTAAACCAAACCCTGAGAGGTGACAGCTTTAGGATGGTCCCCAAGCACTTCTGTCCCCCTGGCTCGGGAGGACCTGAAGTAATGGCGCTGGTGCCCAGGACTGAGAAGCAGCCCAGCCATCATCCGCCCACCACTTGCCCTCAGGACAAGCGTTTCTACCTAAAGCTCCCTTGGGGAGGTTTAGCCCCAGCTGCTTGGGAGGCCGAGGCAGACGGATGGTTTCAGCCCAGGACGTTGAGACCAACCTGGGTGAAATGAGGAGATGCTATCTCAAGAAACATGAAAATTGGGGCCAGGGAGATAGCTCAGTGGAATAAGTGCTTGCCTGGCAAGCGCAAGGTCCTGAGTTCAA
>NDGN011551480.1:5613-21964 GCA_002564285.1 Tympanoctomys barrerae | reverse complement strand
CCAGTCATGACAGACAGGAAGCAAGCTCCTGGGATGTGGCGGGCAGGTCCCACTGAGAAGTCAGGTAGGATGTCAGCAGGACAGATCCTTTGTGACAGGAGGAGAAGGGCAGCCAGCACTGAGCAAGGTCTTGAGGTTCTGGCCAGGGCCATGGAGGTTTGTGAGTGCTCTCCATTGGGGCTTGCTTCATATGAAAACTAGGCTTTACCAAAGGTGGGAACGACCAAGAAAACAAGGCCAGAGAGATGTTTCCAGACAGGGCAAACCTGGAAACTGGAGAAACCAAATCAGAGCAGCAGCCTTCTGGGCCCCTGCGAACAGGTCTGTGCCTCAGGGTGCTGTCACCACCTTCTGGGGCTGCCAATACTGCTCCATTTTTGCTTGGACTTCACGACTTTCTTGTTCTCAGAAAGAGAAAAGAGCTTATTAAGTGAGGTGGCTGCCAAGTGTATTTTAAGATGAACAAAGCTTGGATCATTTTTTTCCTTCACCACATACCATACATAATTGTATAAAGGGCAGGATTTATTTGGTTTGCATTATGATTTTCCCCCCCAAGCTTAATTGCAGTGTTAAAAAGGCAACTACAACTTGAAAGGAACAAACTTCACAGTCCTGGAGACCAGCATGACCATTCTGGGTCTGAAACACAACTTCTTTGTGAAGAGAATTAATTGTATATGAAACTTTGGGGCTTATGTGAAACACATTTTTATGAAAATAAACTTGAACAGTCATTAAAATGAATAGTTGTTTTAAATAAGACTCTAACTACACTGCGGTGCCAAGGAATTTTAGATGCCTCCTTTATTGGCTTTGTCTTGGGTTCAACTTTGCATTTACTAAAACAATGTCAGGGCCCCAGAGGTAAGTCTTAGCTTATAATTGGGAATCAAATGTACAATTCCAACGACAGATTGTTAGGGGAGGCAAGGAAATGAAAAAGCTTGTATAGTATTCAGGTCCAAATACTGTAACTTCATGAATAAGCAATTCTATGTTGGAGAACTCCATTATGTTAGTAGGAAGTCTTGTTGCCTAATAGTTTGACCTTAGGTCAAGGAACTCATTATGGAACGTGGCCTTGGAGCTTGGGGACATCCCCAGCAAGCTGCAAGTCAGAACTGTGAGGGGGATGATCTCTAGGTTTCATCTGCCAGCACAGATATGGACTACTTCTTCCTTAAATGTCTGTGTGGTTAAAGTAAAGCCTGGCACTGAGCACTTCTCCATGACAGGGTACGATAAGATTTGTGCTTGAACAATGTGCTTCTTGGGAATCATCAGGGTTGGGACATGTTTTTGTAGATCGGGGGCGTGGAGGAGTATCCACAATGTTGTGGCCAGAAGATGGGATGAGATGTGGGTTGAATAGTTTTCCTCTTGATATTCTGCTCCTTTCTCTGTCCCTACCCCCTCCTGTTGGGAAAGTGGAGCTGGAGCAAAACTGCTGAGTATTATGGACTCAACTCTTGTTTTGAGGCAGATCGGAAAGTGACATTCTTTTGAATTGCTTGAACTTGAGTTTACTGTACCCCATTTGGAGAAGAATCCTTCACTGATTCCCACACCCCGACATGCACAGGTGGTCCCTCCCTGTAAATTACTAGTATTTCCCTTATCCTTAAGGCTGTGCTTTCCTCTCTTCTATGAGATTCTTATAGTTATTTAGACAAAAGTCTGCATGGAAGAAAGATGGGAAGCTCTTGTACATAGAGATATCTGGGAAAGGGCTCTTTTTAGCTTTGAATTGAGGCTCATGATTTCAGAGATGGGCCATTGGCCTCAATTCCAACATATGGAACAACACCCATGTTGTGTTTTCTATAGAGCTGTCATGAGTTCTCACATACAATTTCTCACCCCGTGGAGCAATGCCCTCTCAGCTTGTGTCTCTGATTATCTGATTCAAACCAGGGTTTGCCAGATTTGGACAGCAAGACCTGTAGCTATCGAAGGGCCCAGAATGGTGGTCTAAATTGTGTGGTGAGGAGAGCACCAGGTGGTATCTGCCATGCAGCATGAGGGCCCTGGAGAGGAGGCCTTGCAGCTTCCAGGCCTCAGAGTGAGCTGCCCTGGGGGGGCTCTTCTTGGCTCTGCAGGGATGCCAGATGCACTGTCACTGCTGCTGGTCCTGGGTGTGCTCCTTTGGCAACATGTCCCACTTGTCTCTGCAGTGAAGGTGTGGGAGGCAACGGTGTGATGGCTGCAGACACAGTAGTCCCATAGCAACTGCAGTGAGGAATAGGAAAGCTGGGGAATGGCTTGTTCTTGTTCTTAGAATGAGACTGAGCCTGTATTCTTGCCATCAGCTTTCTGAGAGTGAGGAACAGTTGGGTTTGGGTTTCATCTTCTGTGTTCTCTACAGAGGGACCCAGGACAGCACAGAGAACAATACAGGAGCACAGAAAGACTTGTCCAGTGATCTGCTTATTCATTTTGTGGTAGAAACACTTTCAAATCTCAGAGTTCTAAAGTGCATTTTGGTCTGAGCCCCAAAGTGCTTGACTAGAAACATGGGGGCTTGACGCTTCCCTTTCCTTCCAGTGGCATGGCTCAGTGAATCAATTCAAACCCATTAAGATTTTCAGAATGACAGGAGGAGAAAATCCTTCCAGTGAGCACTCTTAGGATACTGTGACTGAACACCATTTCCTTGAATCTGGATCGTTTTCTTATTTTTAAAAATCCCATCAATTGCAATCCCTCCTTCAGGCCAACTATCTGGTTTTCACGTTCCTATTTCTTGACACAAAAGCTTATAGCAAAGGCTTGTAGATACATGAATTACATACTTATTAGTAACACCGTGTGGCTCCATGTTCACAAGGTAATGTGGAAAGAGCTGGCAATTTCTCTGGGCTTGTAAATCTAAAGAGGTAATTGTCTTGCAAAATAGCAGGGGTGAGAAGTCAGGGCAGAAAACTGGGGTTAGCTCCTCAGTATTTGTGGGATCCTTATCTGTAGTCTTCTCAAACTCTGTGTGTGTGTGTGTGTGTGTGTGTGTGTTTGTGTGTGTGTGATGTCTTCAGTGAGCTATTTTTCTGTGGAAAGACAATTGAATTTAAAAAAATCTAAATTAAACACATCATCTCCAGGAGCACATCTGTTGCACAGAGTGAAGCCCATTCTGTCAATATCATTGCCTGCAGAGCAATGAAGTCATCTCCAATTCCTAAAACCAGAAATGAGGACAACAGACCAGCATTAAATATTAAAGTTTTTCTTGCTTTCACATTTTGCTCTTCTCTCCCAGAGAACACAAAGAATACTGACGTATTTTCTGGAGCTCAGGTGGGTAGTTAATGGACTGGAGAGGCTTTCAACTCAACTGGAGCGATACATAAAGAGAAAACTTAATTACAGTCAGGATTCAGTGGGTTAACTGATAAACAAGGAGCCTTTGTGTTTCTTAGCATCTAAGAAGTGACTGATTTTAAGATGTACAATAATTGCACCTCTGAGAAAAAATGCTGCCAATTAAACTATGATCATAGTACTTTATAATTCAGAATTTTAATTTTATACTTATTGAAACAACTCTTTATGGCTTGTGTAGAGACATGCATTTATTGCAACAAAAAATAAGCAAAATCGGTTGGTTTCAGTATCGCTAAATTGTCTTTCCATGACAACTCTTCAGAAAGAGTTCCTGACTCCGAATTGCTGGTGTCTGTGGCTGTGCTACCCTCTGGAACATCAAGAGCCAGGATGCCAAGCATTTTCTCCTATCTTGCTTTGTTCTTGGCCTAGAGTTTTCTTTCTAGGCACTGGTACTCATTCATAGGTTCTAGAGAGGAGACCTTATCAGAGACCTAACTTAGAGATTTTACTAGAAGAGCAGAACTCAGGAACTCTAATTTACTCCTCTAGGAGCACTTTGTTAACCAAAAGGCCAAGGTTATCAGTTGTCTAGCCTTGCCACTTGAACAGCATGCAACTGCAAAACAATGTATTCTTGTGTGGACAATGTCACTATCACGACTTTCACTCTAAATGTATCTGTATATTCAAAATAGTTAGGATAGATATATAGCTAGTTTCTCTTAATTTGATGAATAGAAAGATTTGTTCTAATAGTGTTTGTGGACAGGATATCATGTCTGTATCTTGTACAATGAATAACCACTAATACAACAATATGCAATGTATTAATTATTTGAAACTGTCTCATTGCTATTTGTTTCTCAATAAAATTATTTAAAAAAAGAATGCCAACATTGTGCTGGACTGCCTGGTAAACTGCTACTTACTTCCTTCTTTAATCTCAGAGAGTCCTATTTGTAGAATAGATCTTGAGTATGACTCATCCACTTAGATGTAAGGATAAGGATGTCTGATAGCCCAATGGGTAAACCCTCTGTGCTTATTCCATGGAAAGTAGAAGATGAAGAAATTTTTGGCTTGTGGAACTAATTGTTCCACCCAAAAAAAGGTAAATGTAGTTCAATGAATGATTTGACTTGAATAGTTTCAGTCCCAGAAAGTCTTATCCAGGACCCCTGCTGTGCTAACATATTGCTCCATAGTTATCTTTGTCTTAATGCATCCTACACTGCACTGCGGGCCTCTGTCTATGTGGCTACTATGACTTCCTTGAGAGCAATAACCATGTCCCACTCATCTTTGTAATGCCAGTGCATGGTGCAGTGCTAGGATTTAGTGGAGTTTGAGTGAAATTTTGTCAAAATACTTTGGATGGAAAGAATAGGCTAGAAGATGCTCAGGGACAGGGAAATGTCAGCCAAATTTAGATGTGGTGGAATTGTGCTGTTTGGCTGGGGTGGCGGGTTTGTAAAAGGAAGCATTGGGAAATTGGAAATGAGGAGAGGTTGATGCCAGGCTACAGGGTGCCTTGAGTAATACCAGATGGGACATTACTTGGCCTTCCAGAGCCCAAACAAGAATATTTTAGGGCTCCTGTGTGTGACCCAACATCATTTACTACATCAAGTTATCCAAATCAAGAATCTGAAACCTTAGTAGAGTAGGTTATAGTTGCTTTCATTTGTTCATTCATTCACTTGAAGTTACCATTAAGATTAATGAGTGATGACTGTGTACCAGGCACTGAGGACACATGGAACAAATAGTGCAAAATCTGTACCTTTAGGGATCATAGTCTAGCAGGGGACACCAGGGGAGACAGATGTATGTAGATCTACACATGCAAAGTGGGTATGTGAATGTAGCTGTATATAAAACAGAAAAAATATTTGGAATTTGGAGTATTGCATTCAGACTACTGTAGGGATGCAAATGAGAGGTATACAAAACTTCACACAGTCAAGATAATCCTTCAACATATTCAGGACCAAGACAGAGCTACTTGTTCTCCACAGAAATAATTCCCACAGAAGAGTTATGTCCTCTGACGTACAGGATTGCAGAAATGATGCCTCCCCATGGCATTCACAGCAGACCAAAGCATGCTAAAGCCATATTGAAGACCAGAAAGAGAAACACAAACAAGCAAGTAAGAAAGCAAACAAAAAACAAACCCTAACATATTTGTATTGGGTTCATTTGACGTTTTGAAAACCTATTCATACCTTGGTATCTTGACTCCCATTAATATCTCACGCACATTAGTACCTTAACATTATAGTTTAGGATCTGAGGCTGACAGCCTGGTTTGGGTGGGGCCGTCAGCCTAGCTGCCTGTGCCAATACTGTAGATTTCTTCTGTTCTTCGGGTTCCCACTGAGAACTGATATTTGTCACATATGACACATAATCTGTGCTTTTTAGTGTGCAAAGTTCTTTGTAGAAGTGCCCAAAGTATGTAGAGCTCTTGCTGCAGAAGCCATGTAACTGCACGAGAATGACTACTGTATGGAAACCAACTATTAATTACATGTATAGAATGTAAATGATAATTCTGAAATAATTTAGAGGCTGGAAAAAATGCACACTTACTGGGCACTGTGTCGACAGCATGCATCTACTAAGGAGGATAAGAGCTCCTAAGATGGGTGACTTCAGTGCTTTCTTAGAGTATAGCTTTATGCATAATCTTGGTACAAATGCAGAGATTACTTGTCAGATTACCTGGAAATGTTTTCATTTTAGTAGCTGAAATTGGCAAAGCTCAAGTAAAGAGGACACTTAATATTATAGCAAAAAAGGTCAGCTTTAACTGAGCTTTTTAAATACTAAAAAGTGCTCACAAATACACTTGTTTTTTTAAAAAATAAACTTATTTGAGAGAGTCTAATGTGTATAAAAGGTTTAGGATGAATCCAGCTTTTGAAAATGTTTTATTTTTTGATTAGTATGTATTAATGGTATGTGTGATTAGGGTTCAGTGTTATATTTTACCACACAGGCGCAAACACAGCAAATCAAATTCAATCTCCCTTTATTGATTTCCTCCATCTCCCCATTCCTCTCAACCTCCAGGATTCACTATTTAGTGTGACACTGGCTACTTGATCATCAGTGTTCTGTACGGGGACATCCCTGTCAAACATGTCTATAAAGTGAAGTGTGTATACTGAAACCCAGACTTCCAGGATAACCAGATGTCTATCCCAATGCGTTGATTCCAAGGTAATGCTCAATTTATACTTACTGCTTGATTGGCTAAGAGTATTAAAATGTGGTCACGGCCATTTCCAGTCTTTCAGATGCCCAGTCCTTTCTGTTTACTTCCTGAAGAGATCATGACAGAGTTTAGCAAAGCACCACAGCCCATGATCAGAAAAACTTCCCCAGTGATTGCTTTGCGGTTGCTGGAGACATGGCTTTATGGCTGATGCTATTTTCTTTGCATGGATTTAGGGTAAAGAAATGGTTTTGAGAATGAATGAATGAATGAATGAATGAATGAGTGAATGAATGAATATTGACTCCATGCCAGGTCATCTTGAGTAATTTTCAGACTTGAGTTTTTTTTTTTTTTTTTTTTTTTTTTAAATAACCATCCGGGGGCAAATGGGTGGATTTCTGAGGCAGGCTATCTCCCTCCCCTCGATTTCCAAACCCTGATCTTCAGTGAGTTTTCAGAAGAGCTAGACCTGGACACATTTCCTTTCACCCCCATTCCAAAGTGTGTTCCCCTCCACAGCCCTGCAGCCAAGTCCCTCTGTCTGGGAAAGGTGCCAGGGAGGAGGAGTCCGTGTGCAAGCCTTGGATGGCATCTGAGAGTAATGAGAAAAACACGTCTCACTGCACACACAGCTCCTTCTGCCTCGGCTTTGCCTGTGTGAGCTTGTGGGAGAGGCTGAAAAGCACATTCTTTCAAATCCTGGCCCTTAAAAGGAATGCATCTTGGGCTGAAATGTCAGCTTGGCTGTGCCCTGACTGCAGGACAGATTTTTTATTGCTGACTATTTGACATGATAAAACCCAGCCCCTTCCCCTCCACTCTGGGGACGGTTCACAGAACTGATGAAATTTCAAGCCCTCACTCAGCCAAACTGTATTGGATTTTTATCACAATACAAAGATTTTACAAATTGTATTTCTATCCTTCCTCTTTAGCCTCCTTCTCTGCAACCACCACCTCAAAATCATGTCTTATCCGGAACCAGCAGCATTCTATATCTAAGTAAGCCTTTCCTCTAGACCCTGGGGTCAGCCCAGTCACATTCATTTCTCTCCACCTTTTAAAAAGCTGATCTGAGCCTCCACCTTTCTCACCCCCAGCAGGCTGGGTCAGATTGTGGCGGCCAGAGCATGAGCTCATCCACTGTCTCACTCCTTGGCTCACAACTCCTCTTGCAGAACTGTCCCTTGCTGAGTTAAAGCTGAGGTCCTGAGACATAATTCTTCAGCTATTTATTTTCAGCTTTGGAGAGTTGAAGCATTGCTCCTTTAAATGTGTTCCAACTTTGTTTGGAAATTTGGCTACGTTCACTTCTGACCTTACAACAGACCCTTAGAGTTTAATTGCCTGATATTACTTTAGCCCTGGCTCCAAAATGCTTCTTCCCTTTCCTTGCACTTGGAAAGACAGAGTCACTTCTACAGACCAAGGGCTTCTTACTGGCTTCACTCTACTCTTGTCCCAGCTTTTCAGAGGCAGACTATATGCCTCTGAGTCAGGATGGCAGTAAGCCATCAGGTGGCTTTCTGAATGGAAAGGCTGGTCAGATGTTTCCATGGACAAACATTCACTGGATACCAACTACCTAAAGGACATACCAAGTAGGGCTTCCACTGGGACAAATCTTCATTTATTCATTTGTTTGCTTGGGCATTTCATATCCTAGTATGCAGTGGGCATTGTAAGTCATAAGATTCTGGAAAGTCTCAATGTTTTAGGGGTTTAGATATAGGTCAGGGTAAAAGGTACTTGGCCAATTTATAGCCCAGCAGGACAAAGGTATCACAAGCAAGGTGTCTGGGCTCATGGGAAAGAGAAGGAAAAGTGATAGAATGTGATAGAAGCAAATAGAGTGAACCACAATAATGCTCCATAGAACTACCTTTCAGTCAGTATTGAACTGAACTCTTGAAAGATTATATTGCCCAATGATTAGCCATCTTAGTTTATGTGTATTCTGCTACAATGTTCACCCAATGGCAAAAATCACCTAATGAAGCATTTTTTCAGAACATGTGCCTACTGTTAAGCAACATCCAACTATATAAAGTTTCCCAAGCACTGATCCTGTGTAAACTTTCTGCAGAGCCTGAGGAGGGTGGAGGAAAAAACCCTTTCCTCTCTCTTGGTCCAAGGAACTTTATAATCCAATAAAGGGAGGGAGGAGGGAAAGGAGGAGGCTCACACAGAACACTGAGTACTTGATTATGAGGTGTAGCTGGTTCTTACCAGTATACTATATACTCTAGTTGTCTGTGTTGTCCACTATAGTGGTCAAATAGCCCCTGGGCATTATCATGATTCTGGAAAGTCTCCATTTCCAGAAATACTTGGCACGATGACCAAGAAAAATTGGCATTCACCTTGCTTTGGTAATCACTTTTTGTCCTCCTAGCTTTCTCCAAAACAGATTGTAGCCATTTCTACTTTCTCTATTCCTAAGTGACTTTGATTTTCAATATAGTTACAAGTGTCTTGGGTCTTATAATGTAATGAAATAGCTTTTAAATAAGGGCAGAGACACTGGAAAAGAGGGCATGACAGATTTTCACCTCATCTCCCTAGCCATTAGTCAGTGGTCCTTGCCTGTCTGGTCACTTGAGCACTGCTGGGGGAATGGGAGGACATCTGCAAGATGAGGGAAAGGACTTTAGGAAGCTGCATGAAGGAATTTGAATGTCGAAATCCTCTGAGTTTTCAGCAGGAGTAGCTTTGTGTCCATGTGCCCAGAGATGGGCTGTCACAGTTTTAGTTTTCACTGTATAGGTGGGAATTACTACCCTGCAGGGATGCTTGGCTATGACCCATAAATGTCCTCTTACAAACTTTTATGTATTCTCTTTCTTAAGTTGAAAAAGGGGAAAAAATTTCACCTTGCAGTTTGAGGAGTTTTCAGTCCATAGTTGGTTGGCCCCAGGGCAGGGTGCCATGGCAGAGGGGCATGGTAGAGGAGAAACAGCCAGTAGCATGGCAGGCCAGAGACTGCGAGTGGGATCAAGGGAGTAGAAAGTACCAAAGTGACCAACTTCTTTCTAGAAGACTTCACTTCCCAATATAGTGGACTAATTCAGTATCACACATCCATGATCCAGATACTTCCCAAGAGCTCCACTTATGAGTACATGAGGCTGTGGGGGGACATCTAAGTATAACTGTTACTATTAATTAGCTCAGAGGAAATTATGGGACCCAAGGGAAAATATTTCCTGGAACTTGCCATTGGAGAATGATATCAAGGAACTAGGGCCACTATTTTCTCATGCCTGCAGAGGCCTTCAATTATTCCTAGGTCTAATTTGCATAGGCAGGTGAGTTACTTAAGAAGATTGTGAAAGAGTAGGCCAGGCCCTTTATGTTCCATGATGCAAAGGAGAAAAGCATAGTTTCTTTTAATGGGCAGTATGTACTTCTTCCTCAGTGACTTTCCAAGTGTTCCAAAATAAAACATACTTAAACCCTTAAATCGAACCCCAACCAAGCCACTTAAAATGCACATAAACCAAACTCTGGAAGCCTTCAAGTGGAACTGGGGACATGGTTTTCATAAAATGTACACAAGAATCAGGGTTGCTTAAGGTAGAGGCAGCCCTGAACCTTATAGTCTTCAAAGTCCAGTTACAGGTGAAGGAAGAACTGAACAACTGTGAATAATGAGGAGATATAAATACATCTCTTTCTTTCAAATTTGAGAGTCAATAATGGTTATCCAAACCAACATGCCAATTATAGTCACTAAAGAGACTGTAGACAAAACTATGAGTTCTTGGGAGAACCACATCTCCTTCAGGCTTGGCATCAAAGTCAGTGACCCCTTTGCCTGGTGCTGTGGCCAAGTGACTCTTTCTGGTAACTAATTTAGAATTTTTGAACTTTGAAATTGTGCCAATTGTAGCTTTTCCTCTGGCCCAATCAAGAATTTTCCATCCATCCATCCATCCATCCATCCATCCATCCATCCATCCATCCATGCACCCTTCCATCTAATAACAAACACTCCTTCAACATTTACTGTATTAAGTTCTAATCTTGGTGGTGAGGATAAGATTATAAAATGGACATTTGTTAGTTTCCTCTTCAGGATTTATCCCTTTTTTTATTTGGCTGAAAGGAAATTTTTGAGGGCTGTGGTTTAGAAAGCTTTGCTACTTTCCCAGCCCTGGAAGTGGGCAAGGAGTACCTGGATCAGTGAATCCCATTGACACAGCCATTCTACCCTTAGTTGGTTACAACAAACTTTTGGCTGAGAGTCCTGTGCCTTATTCAGGTTATTAAGAATCAGCAGGAATAAATCCAAAGACTTTTGTTTGATGTCAGATCTTGGGGCCTCTCTCTTTCTCTGGATTAAACCCAGAAACATGTCCAAGGCCATAGGCTGCCATCTGGTAACAATCAGGGAGAGCCTAGAGAGAACAGTGTCAATGCCAAGAAACTTTTGTTGAGATATCAAGAGCGAGAACATGGATCCTGTTCATTTATCTTCAGCCTTCACATCAATCTCTGTCTGAGGCCACACTCATATACTTATTAGGGAGGCTAATAATTTCCTTTTAATTAGATGAGATGCATTCTCTTAATTATAACTGAAAGTGTTCTAATAGTCAAAGAGGCAGCATTTGTAAAGAGGTTGAGTATGGACCCTGGGAATAAATAAGAAACATGGATCTAGGGGTCAGACTTCTTGGATTTGAATCTCCATTTGATTGTTCATTAGCTGTATGAACTCTTGAAGCCTCATTTCATTCACCAGTAAAATGGGGATAATATTTGTTTTACAAAGTTGTTATAAAGATGAATTTAGCATAGGAAGGTACTTGACAAAGTGCCTAGCACATAGTAAATGCAACACAATTACTAAAAAAGAGAGTGAATAAAGTGGTTGGAAAGACTTGGTTCCCATCTACAGGAGCTCACACTTTCCCTTCTGGTTGCTGCTTCTAGAGCGGGAAGGGATCTGATACTGAAAACATCAGTCACCACTCAAAACTGTGAGTTCTTGAATCTCTAATCTCAATAAAGAATGCTCAGCGCTTATTGCAAGGACTAATTTGGCAAAATGCAAATCTTCACCTTCACGTCAAACCATCAAATGGCTTTATAACTGTGTACAAGAATAATATCACTTTCATCCACAGTGGAAGATATCGAGCTCACTTATGAGAACGGCACTGTAAAACTGTCATGTTAATCTTGTGTTTTTACTTGTTATGTTGTTGTTTGTTTAATACCCAATAAGCTATTTCTCTCTCATGTTGACTTGTATCTCTGTATCATGATGACATCATAAATACGGTGTCATATTTATAAAGATAATGCAAAGATGTCACATTTGTCACTATGACATATTGAACCTACCATAGTAATTGATATACTTGGGTGTCATTGTGAGATATGGTAGCTGTCTGTCACTATGGCATGGGGTACATGTCTATCAAGATGTAACAGTATTTTTTCATTATAATGATATCACTGTGACACTGCATACTATCATTTGTGATGGGGGTAGGCTATATCTGGAGGTCCTAATGGTCCAGGGATCCTGGTGTTTTGTTTTGCATATAAGCTTTACAGTGGCTTTATAGATAGATCTTGGTCAGTCCTATGTAGTTTAGACACCACAGCTTTTACTGACTAGCATCTGTTGGTTGTCTTCTTATACAATTCAGTGCTCCAAATGCTTGAAATGTCTCTGAATTGAACTTCTCCATACCTCTGGAGCCTACTCTTTATGATTCAGCAAATGGCCTACACAGTTGCTATCATCCTTGATTGTCTTCACAACTTCAAACTTGAGACTTATCTGAGTTTCTCTCCTCATCTAATCCCCTAACCCTAAGGAATCACTAATTCTTACAGTATGACCTTCTAATTATTCATAATCTGTGTCCCTGTACATTTACACTGCTGCTACAAGGACTATGGCTCTGGTATTCTTGCTGGCAAGTTCATTGTTTATCTTATAAGACTCATCATTTTATTACAGACTGATACTACTCCATTTATAGGATCTCAAAATTGCTAATGATATTTCATATTTTCCAAATACAATAAAACCTCACATTTTCACTCCATATTCTTTGGAATTTTTCTCTGGCCAATTGTTGTCACCTGTTTCCCACTTGTTATTATGAAAACGTTATTGTCCCATTTTCACCTTACTTTATGATTACTATGATATTTACTCTAGAGATAAAGATCATACTTCAGGTCTCTTGTTCAACACTGAGAACAAGGTTTAAAACAAAATAAGTCCTCCATAATTATTAATAAATTACTTCATGATTGTTTCTTCATGATCGAAATTATAAAGACCAAAACTTGTTGATTAACTTGAAACATTTAACTCAGAAGCTCATGGTACTTACTGAGAGACTTCTATAGCTTCTAGGAAGAAGTGGTGAAATACCAAACAGTAGAGGCTCCAGCCCACTGAGATAAATGCAAGCACATTCAACAAAGATGGCAAGATTGGTGGGTAACAGTGGATTCATGCCTGCCCTATGTTACCTGTGATAGTGAGGCTGTTCCAGACTACAGAGAACTCTGATTCAAATGCCTGAAATCAAAAAGGATTTATTATTCCAGAAAAGAAGTGCAAAAGTAGGATACTCCAAGTTAGTGACTACAGGAACTCAACCGCGTGATGGAAGACTTGGGTTCTTTTTACCTTTTTGTATGTTGTCTTTAGGAACTGACATTGTCTTCAGCTATTTCCACCAAGAAGATATTTCCTATATGATAACTTTTCAACAGTTCTTGAGACAGAACAAGAGAGATTGTGCTTCTTTGTATCAGAAAGAAAAACTTCCCCAAAGCCCCAGCAGATCTCACTTTACATGCTATTCATCAGAATTTAGTCACAAATTTGGGCCTAAACCAGTCACTAGCAAGGATAATGGAACTTTGTATTGGTTTCTACCAACAGAATTTGTACAAATCAGAAAGAGGAGGGATGAGTACTTGAACAAAATCAAGGCTTTCTCAGCATGGAAGAAGGGGAAATTGCTCACTGAGGAGGTAACCATAGCTATCTGCTTTCCTGAGCTTCATAGAAGGGAGAAAGACTCTGCCACCTTCACCAAAAAATTGTACTTGTGCAAATTTTGTGTTAGAAACAAAATATCAAGAAACAAATCATAGTCACCCATAAATAAAACTGAATGTGATCAGAATGTGAGCCAATTTTTGTGTTTAAATCCGCATTTCTCAGAGAGGGTATCCAACTCAGAACCTTCCAAAATCTAGAAATTCTTTGGGGGACTGGGGAGATAGCTCAGTGGTGTAAATATCTGCCTGGCAAGTGCAAGGTACTGAGTCTCGGCGGAGGAGGGTAGGGTGGGAGGGTGAGGAGATACTGCAGAACCTGCCACCTTCTCTTCCATATCATTGCTAAAGTCCCATCTCTTCTAGAAATTCTTTGACCATCTGAGCATGCAGATTAATTGCTGATGGTCTGAGACAAACAGGATAAACATATATTTACTTAAATAAAAACTGTTTTGGTGCCTGCTTATAATGTTAGTTAAGGCAGGAGAATAACTTAAGCCTGGAGAACATAAAGAGATCTTATCTTAAAAAAAAACCAACAAAGCATATATCTACTGATTATACAAACATGGAAACACAATCCTTAATGTGGATATATCTTGTTTTAATTACTTATAGGTCAATTAGTCCTTCAGTATCTTTCATTGTCAAAACACATGCACATACAGAACTAAGAGTCAGGCTAGAGAGATGCCTTGATGGCATAAGCACCTGCCTGGCAAGCGCAAAGTCCTGAGTTCGATCCCCAGTACCACACACTGTGCCAGCTCCAGGACCCAGGGCATGCTGTGCCAGCCCTGGAACTGGGCATGGTGGTGCATGCTTGTAATCCCAGCACTGGGAAAGATGAAACAGGAGGACTACTATGAGCTATGAGTTTGAACTGCATAGCGAGACCCTGTATCACACACACACACACACACACACACACACAACTAAGAACCATTTGCAACCTCCTTTGTATATTTGCAGTGTCCTAGACATATCATGTTCCTTTGATTTTTATTCTTGGTCTTTTGCCCTTCATCCAGTCAGCAAATCATACTCATCCTTGAAGGCCTAAGTCCATTGTCATCTCTCTTATTGAAAGCGTGATCTTTATTAAGGCTTCCTTGGGTAGGTCACATGCCTCTGCCTGTGTGTGGCCCTTGCAATAAAGCAAATTTCTCTTACAGCCATTATCATGCTTTTGCTGTAATTACCTTCTCTCCTGGAACCTGGGCTTCCTAAGCCAGAGGGCTTGGTTTCTGCTATTTTTTCCATCTTCTTTTTGCATCTACCAGGCATAATGCAGGAAGAGGAGGCAAATAAATGGCTTTGTGGAGAAGCTTATGGTTTTCTTAATAAATTAGTGACAACTTGATAGATGTGTTACTTATAACCCTCCTTTAAGACATATCTCAGTTTGAGCCATAATCTGATCATTTATGAATAGATTAACTACTTGCAAATGGGCACATTTCTGCATAGTTACCTTGACATGTATGTACTAATGGCAGCAAGAACCATTAGCAAATTCATTAGTTTTGAATCCAAGTTGCACTTCTACTGCTAAGGTTAATTATTGATTTGTTTTATTCTGTGATTAAAGCCATTAGTGACTATTAGCAAATGATGATGTTTATGCATGTTTGAATATCAGCTGGGCTGCATTTCATAGCAGGGGCCCAGGCTAAATGAGCACTCTCCAGGCCTGACATCTAGAATGATACATAGCCTTGCTGAAGGTAGCTAGTAATTTTTACATGCCATAGAAGGATAAACAGAACCTGATTTACTTCACTAATTATTCTTGTTGAGCACAGATACCGGCCAGGATTTACCTTTAGTTGAATTTGGCCTTGGTCCTTATCTGATTTTCAGTGACCAACAATTTCTAAGCAGGAGTTGGATAGTCAGAGGAGTCCCCTGCACTGGAGACTGCAGACCCTGCTCTTAATTTTCCTCTTTCAGGGAGGTGGAACAGATTCTTTTCTCTTTGAAATAGTTGGAAATGCAATTTGCAGCTCAGAGTTTGGCTTTACTTGGACACTGGACAAGGTTTCTGCTAATGAGAAGAAGACTCTGTTCTTTTTATTTCTTTGTGGCCTTTATGCTGAGCTATATCCCTAGCCCTGAAAGTATAAAAAAAGATGTTTTGAGACAGGGACTTGTTAAGTCACTGAGTTGCTCAGGCTGGGGTTGAATGTGTGATCACTCTGTCTGTGTGCTGGAATTAGAGGTATGTGCCACCTCACCCAGCTAAGCCACTGCTTTTTGATACCCTTTCTGAGCAGGTCACATTTTTTCCAGCTATGCCCTAATTAAGGAAGGGCTGGGGCTGATACTTGGAGGAGCTTGCCCTGTACTCCCTGAGTTAGCTGGAGAAGGTGAACTATTGCAACCAACACCCCCAAATCAAAAGATTAACATCTCATATCCAGGGTGGGTCACCAGTGGCCTGGAATGTGGGACTGTGCTTTATCAGGATCCTTCATTTGGGTGCCTCTTAGACCCCTAGGGGCAGGAGCCCTCCCCAGTTTTCATTGTAGCTGTATTAATGAGATTTCTGTTGCTAGGATAAAATGCCTGATGCATATAACTTAAAGGAGGAAGGTCTTATTTTGACTCATGGTTTCAGAAGTTTCAGTCCATGGTCAGCTGGCCCCAAGGCAGAGATATCGTGGTAGAGGAAAGCTGCTCACTTCATGGCAGCCAGGAGCAAAAGGGGGGGAGGAGAGAGAGAGAGAGAGAGAGAGAGAGAGAGAGAGAGAGAGA
>NDGN011551471.1:1201-11792 GCA_002564285.1 Tympanoctomys barrerae | reverse complement strand
ATAGTATTGGGTCTTCTGCTTGACTGGCAATGTCAGAAATTGTTGACCTGAGTCCCCTACAAGTTGGAAGGGAGACCAGCTACTTGAGTAAGGACAGCATTCATCCTACAAAAGTTCCGCGCAGGCCCCAGGATGCTAATGCAGCAGCACTTGGAGCAAAGCCAGGATCTGGAGTACTGTAGTGTGAGCCGTGGGAGGCAGGGCTTTCTGTTGTTTCTAAATGACAGCATCAATACTATGCAGTTGAAAGATTGCAGACCAAAAATTAGACAGATAGATGGGCTAAAAAGATAACCAATATTTTGGCCCCAGCCCTTCAAGGTCAATGAAGACTCAGGACATAAGAGAACCTCTGCTGTGATATCCTGTAACTAAGAGGTGTCCCAGGTTTTCTGATCAAGGAGATTATGGGGCCACAGAGGAAAGTGATCAACGATGCATAGTGTGCCTAAGGAGAGCCACCTATAGAGAAAAGATTTTCTCAGGCTTACACAGAGAGCCAATTGGTCAAGCAATGGCCGTGACTCATCCCGATGGCTAACACTGACAAAAGATCTAAAAGGTGCTGTACATGGTTCCAGGGTAAATCCTGAGGGGATTTGATCGACTGTATCAGATAGCAAAAGTTGTATTTTTAGTTATATAGGTCTTGCATAACTTGGTCTTAACTGTGCAGCAGAAAAGTGAAATCACGAGGTATAAAAAGTAAAGCTATATCAATAGCTGAGCTATAAAAGGCTCAAGTCAACAACTTTGAACAATTGCCAGTTGTGCTGGTAACACACTACTATTATGGACTATTGGACTATATTGGGTCATCTTGCTGAATTCAAGTACCTACGATATTTGGACTGACATTAAGTATGAAAAAAGTTCCTTTAAAGACTTCTCTAAATACAGCTTCTCCAACAGCAATGGAACACCCATCTTTGACAAAACAGAACAAAAAAGGGGGATATAAATAAAGAACTGTTTTGTAGTGAAAAAAAATGTATATATAAGATAGTTAGGATAGATATACAGCTACTTTCTCTTAGTTCAATGAGAAGAAATGTTTATACTAATAATGTTTAGACAAGATAGCACATCTACATCTTGTCCTCTGAATAACTACTCCAAAGACAACAATATGCAATATATCAATTATTGTAACTGTCCTACTAACCTGTTTTGAAACTGTTTCGTTGCTATTTTATCTTTTTTCTCATTAAAATGAATTTAAAAAGAGAAAAAATACTATGCAGTTGGATAAAAATGGCACTAGGCTTGCTAGTAAATGATAGTAGAACTTGCCTTCTGGTTCCAAATATTTCTCTGTAACTGGGGACTTAGGCAAGTATCCTGACTGAGATCATTTCTCTTATATATAAAGATAACCATACTTTTCTCAGCGAGTTCTTAGAAGAATTAAATAAAATGGCTAGCTAACCTTCAATGAAACCCCTTAAAGAAAATAAGTCCTTAAAAAATATGCTTGCTATTGTTGTGTTTGCACTATACTATCATTGCAAAGATTTGCCATATGAAAAACTGTTCAGAAATTTTGACTCAGGTTATATGTCCCTGAAGAAATGAAAGTTGATACTTGAATAGAGACATGTACAATTATGTTCATAGCAGCATTATTTTCCATAGCTGAAATATAGAAACAATCTAGATGTCCATCAACAGAGAATGAACACACAAAACAAGGCATGCTTGTATACATGTATGTGTGTGTATGTAGACAGTAGAATTTTAATTTATTTATTTATTTCATACAGGATCTCACTATGCACCTTGGACTCATAGTGATCCTCCTGTCTCAGCCTCCCTAGCACTTGGATTACAGGTATGTACCACTGTGCCTCATTTCAGTGGCTGGCTTGGTGTCCAAGACCTGGGCTCTGTCACAACATGTGGTACTGGGGATTGAACCTGGGCCCTTGCACTTGTCAGGCAGGTGCTTAGACTGCTGAGCTATCTCCCCAGCACACAGTAGAATTTTAATTTTGCATAGTTGACAGAGTAAAGTACATATACTTAAAGCACTTTGATAAGTCTTGACAAATATACATGAAACCATCATCATGGTCAGGTTGGTGAACACACCCTTATACCTTGAAAATTCTCACAGTATCCCTTTCTAATCTCTCACCTTATCTTGCTCCTTGATACCACTTCCACCATCTCCAGGTAAGCACTATATATTTTCCTGTCACTATAAATTAGTTTGCCTTTCTAGAAAGGAAATGGGACAGTACAGAATTTACTCTTCTTTGGTCTGTGTAATTCTTTGGACATTTAGCCATATGGCTATGTATGTCAGTGATTTATTTCTTTTTGTTGGTGAATAGCATTCTATAAAGCTTTCTTTTTGAATAGCATTCTATATTTCTTTTTGTTGGTGAATAGCATTCTTAAAAAGCTTTGTAATGATGACTTAAAGGAGGTGCTGAGGAGCTCAGCAGTCTAAGAGCCGCCTGGCAAGCATAAGAACCCAAGTCTGATCCCTGTTACCACATGCTGAACGGGCCCTGGAACCCTGAGTGCACCATACCAGGCACCAAAACTGGGTATGGTGGCACATGCCTTTAATCTCAGCACTAGGGAGGCGGAGACAGGAGGATTACTACAAGCCTGAGCTGTGTAGTGATACCCTATACCAAATAAATAAAATATTTTTAATTAAAAACGACTTAAGGGAGGAAGCTTTATTTAGGCTCACAGTTTTAGAGTTTCAGTCCATGGAAAGTCGGCTTCCTTGCTTCTGGGCCCAGAGCGAGGCAGAGCATCACAGTGGGAGCACGTGGCCCAAGAAAGCGAGTCACTTCATGGCAGCCAGGAAGTAGAGAGCAGGGGAAAGAGCCAGAGAGGAGGGGTGGAGGGTCCGACTCCAAGGCCAGAGCTCCAGGGCCCACTCACTTCAAATAAAGTCCATCTCCTGTTTTCACCACCTCCCAGTAATGACAGCAAATTATGTTCTCATCCGAGGATTGTTCTGCTGATTAGTTAGAGCTCTCACTGTCCTCATGACATAATCATGATCCAACCACACCTTTAACACCATGAACCTTTAGGGGACACATTTTGGTTCCCAACCAAATTGTTTTTAGTTTCAGACTACTTCGAATAAAACTCCTAGGACATTTATTTTCAGGCCTGTGTATAGACATTCTTCTGGGAATAGATTTGTTCACTCATGATTAAGTGTATGTTTACCTATTTAAGAAACTGCAAATAGTTTTTCAAAGTAGCTGTACCAATTTTTATTTCTATAGCACTGTATGAGAGTCCCAGAGTTACAGGCTTGCACCATTATCCAATTCATTGCAGTTTAATTTCCATATCCCTAATGTCTAATGATATTGGTCATATTTTCATTTTCTATTTGTTCTATATATCTTCTTTGATGAAGTATATGTTCAAAAATTTGTTTCTCTTTAGTGGATTATTTGGGGTTTTTATCATTGGGTTTTGAGAGTTCTTTATGCATTCATTTTAGTCCATTATCAGTATATGACTTGAGGTCTATTACATGTCTTTTCTTTGTCTTAAGAAAGGGTTTTTTTGGCAGAATCTTGCTATGTAATAATTCAAGTTGGCCTTAAACTCCCAGTAATACGCTTACCTCAGCCTCCCGGGTATTACAGGTGTGCACCACCATAACTGATTTAAGAACATATTTTGAAATGGGATCTATTTTTAAAAAATTCCTAAGCTAAATGTTGACAGAATATAACTTAAATAACACATTTTGAGTTTTGAAAGAGCACTATGAAAAGAAAAGAAAGAGCACTATGTGCAGGGAATAAAAAAAAAAGTAAGAATTTCAATCAATATCAATTGAAGCAGAATTTACTGGTTTGGTGAATTCTGATGTGAACAAGTTTCTGGAATACACACCATCAAATTAATTCATGAGTTAAATAATTAACTTGGTCCTATGAGTGAGGAGAGCATGATACTGGCCCTCTGGTCTAATGATGGAGTGTGTTGAAAGTGTACTCTTCTAGGAGATTTGAAACAATTAAACTGGTGTTTGAGAAGCAATAGTGTTTCGAACAAAAGGATTAACAGCTCATTCTTTAGGTTCAACAAACAGTGTTGCAAAGAACTTAGAGAAAAATACCTGCAGCAGTCACAGTCTGGCTCTTGGCACACACGCCTTCTAACCAACTCGCTGCTGCTCTGGCTGACTCAGTCAGGCCAGCCATAGAAGGCCCTTGCCCAGGGCAACGGCTGCAGCAGGTCCGCACGTGGAGTGGGCTTCTTGGTAACCAAAGTACACTTTATATTCATCATCTGGACAAAAGTATCAAAAGCCCCCAAGAATGGCTTTATAATCTGCACATCCTTACTTGCTATTCATGTTTCTTCTTTGATAAAGTGTCCATTCAAGTACATTACCCATTTGTTTGAGTTGGTGCTTTGTCTTGTAATTGAGTTTTCAGAGCACTTTTGAAGCCTATGATGAAAATAATTGCTTTATCAGATGTATTATTTGAAATATTTTCTCATAATCTGTGTCATACTCTTCATTTTCTTAGTAATTTATGAAGCCTGTATGATGGTGCAGGCTTGAAATCCAAGACTTAGGATGCCAAAGAGGGAGGATCACAAGCTCAAGGCAAATCTGAGCAAAAAAGAATCCATCTCAAAGAGAGAGAGAGAGAGAGAGAGAGAGAGAGAGAGAGTGAGTATTGGCCAGAAGTGGTGGCATACACCTATAATCTCAACAGTGGGAAGGTTGAGGCAGGATTGCCTTGAGCTTGAGGCTAGTCTGGTCTATATAGTGAGTTCAGGCCCATTTTGAACTATACAGTGAGACCCTGAAAAAAGTAGTGTTTTATGAACAAATCCCTGGTCACTTGCAATCTGAGTACCTGAAAGTGTTTAATGTCACATAAAGTGTCTACATATCTGCTCCAATAATTACAAAAAAGACTACCAGACTATTCCCTGATGCTGCTTTGCACCTGCATGTCCATGTGTTTAGGCAACATTCTCATAATTAGTTTGCCACCTTCTGTTGCTTAAGAGCTGAGCAAGGAGGCTCCACCTCTTAATCCATGTCTGCGGGAGTACCATTCTCTCTCTGTGATTTCTTTGGAGTCCTAAGGTACAGGTGTGAAGAGAAGGTGGCTCCATTGTCATTGTTCTACCTGCTGTCCCTGCCAGTTTTAGTTCACTATAAAGTTCTTGTCAGCCCAGGCTATTTGACAATATTAAATGGGGCACTTTTGGAAAATATACAAAAATTCAACACTCATAAAGACTTTATACAGACAGGAATCTTTACCAAAGTTTGAAATAAAGTGAAGTAGAGGATCTCAGCACTTTGAAGCATATAATTTCAAGTTGCATATGAGATGCTTTATTCTGAAATGTCCTGTGTTCCTTCCTATTAAAAATTTTCAGGGAGCATCACAGCTTTGGACTATTTAGGGGGCTTCTCTTTGTCTCTTTTCTCTTCACAACAAACCAACACCAAAAATAGGCTGTCCTAACATTTTCTGTTGTTATAACCTAATGCCCGAGATGGAGTTATTTATAAATATAGGAGGTTTATTTTGGCTTGTAGCTCTGGAGTCTAGGAAGTCTAGACTCCAGCTTCATCTCGTCAGCTTCTGGTGAGGTCCTCATTGTGCTCTAACTCATGCTGCAAAGTACAAAGGAAGAAAGAATGTATACATATGAGAAGACGAGGCTGGATTTCTACAATAGCTAACTTGTTCCTACAAGAAAGGAATTCATTCATTCAAAGGGGCTCTGCCCTATATATCTCCTTCTTGGTCTCTCCTCTCAAAACTTCTGCACTGGGAAATAAAGGTTCCAATACATTAATTTTTGGACATATTCAAACCATATCACATGTTCTAGATGTTTTATTGTCTTTTGTGTTGTCATCCTCATAACTTCAAGATCCGACTTTCTATCTCAAAACTTTCCTTAGATATTTTTAAACAGTATTATCCTTGTGAAATAGTGTAGTGCCAGCTAAAATAACACTTTTATTTTGCCTTAGCCCTCATACATGATTACCTATTTTGCATATATAAATATCACTTTAGGCTATTCTTATTAGAATTAACTTTAACTGTCACTTATCCTCTACTTTTGATGGATATACTTTTTGGTATTATGGATGGTTCACGTGCAATATGTAGGCTCAGCTGTAACATAGTATTTAAAATCCTGCAGAATTCTTTGTCCTTCTGACCTCTATACACAGGCAAAGCAGGATGTTCCAAAAACTGGCCAGTTTCTGGTTCAGTTTGGCTGCATGGCCCGGAGCAGTCGGTGGGCAGCCAAGACGGTTCACTGAAAGAAGACCAGACACCACGGGGAGCTACTGTTGGCATTTCCATGCTGGCCCGTGCTGCATTTCTCAGCTGCAACATGTACTTTTATTTTTGCTTTTATCTTCTTTTTTCTCTTGTTCTGTCCAAGTTTGTTCTGCAGAGCTGGTTTCTCCCATACTCATTAACCCTACACTTTTCAGATACACTCTTAGCACCTTTTTTGACTTGTTTCATCCTATTCTTTGTTTGAAGCAACAAGTGCCTGGCATACTTTTGATTGATAAACCATTTCTAAAGGAGCTATCTGGTAATAGAGGAATACTAATTGCTTCACAGGGCACTTGACTGGTTTGGATCTACGGCCACAGGCCCACCAGGATGGCAATTCTGGTGTATGACTCTCTTCCAGCAGGAAGGGGGACCTCTGAGTTCATTGTCAGCAAAATAGGACCTGGCAGATGTCTTTTCAAGTTGAACTGTTCGAGAGGAACTCAGATTTCTGAACTGTCCTTGGAGAAAATGTCTAGCAACAACTAAAGACTTTTATTACTTTGCCATGTGTGCTTTTTTTCCCCAAACCTTCCTTCAGTGGCTACACAATCTTGGGGCAGTTACTAAACCTCTCTGAGATCTTCCTATCCTGTATAAGGGAATAGTGTAATGATTCCTACTTAAGAGTGCATGTGAAGAGGGCAAAATTGAAGTAGGGGCATAGTGCTCAGCACAGTGCCTGTTTTATTTGAATCTTTCAGTAGATGGTAGCTGCTGGTGACAAATACAAGTGAAGAGGTCAGCACAAAGACAAAACCCCAGCCAGCTGGTGCCTGTTGGCCAGGTGTTCAAAGGGCTTTTGGGAAAGCTTGATCTTCCCAGGTTAAGCATTGGGGAAAGTTGGTCTCCTTTATCCTACCTGAATTTCTTTATCTCTTATGCTTTGCGGTTTACTTACTTGGCTTGAAACTGGACTCATCCTGCTGCAGTTTACCTGGCTTTGAGGAATATAAGGCTTCAGAGATGTGGAAAAGCAGGAACATGAGAAAGAATATTCCCAAAACTCTGTGTGAGCAAGCTACAGTGCCAGGAGAAGACTTGTTTTTTTTGAGAAAACTGGGGACAAGAAGGCCATATTGCCAGGGCACAAAGAAGGTTGTTCTCCTTCTGGTGCCTTTCTCTGACAGAAGATACACTCATGTTTTGAAACCAACATATCTTGGCTATGCCATGAAAAGCAAAATAAAGGCACTTATTAAATCTCAGAGAAGAGGCTGGGACTTCTCACCCTTAGGCTTAGAATCAAAGACATGTTTTTAAATCCTCTGAAAAGAGGTTTAAATAATATTCCTCAAATACCAACAACAAAAGAGGGCTTAGAGTGAATGCAAGAGCTAAAGACTTTCTCCTTAGACTACCTAGAGAAGCAGACAAATTCTATTTTCATTACCAGAGAGTCTGGAGGAAAAGCAGTAGTGAGAATCCCATGTCCTACAATCAGTCTGCTTCTCCCCTCCCTTCTAAGGCCATCAGAGTTCATATCACTCTGATTTCCCTAGGAGTTTAAATTTCTTCTCATCTCTTACCTTGTGTATTACATTGGCTTGGTTGGATTTTAAATTTCTCAAAGGCATGAGCCAGAATCTACTACTTTGCAGGTATATTTAATAAAGAACATCTAATAGCAGCTGAGCAATTACTAACCTGGGTGACTACATAAATCCTATTGAAAGTAACACTTCCACTTTCTACTTCATATCATAAATAATTTATTTTCCAAGGTAAAAATTTAAATAAAGAATACAAATAACTTAACCCATAAATTAATAAATGATTTTCAACTCCTCTACTGTCTTTCACATGCAGTGCATTTGTTGCCAGCCTCTTAATGAGAACTTCTTGAAGGTATTGTCCTGTCCCAGGGCACAGGCTGGAAGATCTTCAGTCTTGGAAGCAATCTGTAAGTCTGTCAATGAGAGAAAAGTTCTTCAAGAGTTCCCCCTGAACTACTGTCCAGGCACAAATGCTGTTCCTCTTGGCATTCAGGTACCTCCTGATCCTCCAGTAGTAGCTCTTCAGGCGCAGAATGGCCGTGGTGTCCTCTGTGGTGAGGGTTTTCCCCTCCAGCACCTCCTGCAGGATTGCTGATTTCAGGTGACCCATCTGCTGATGGAGTTCAACAAGGAGGTTCTCCACAATGGTCTCATTCCACATGGTGTTTGGGACATTTTTTCTGAAAATACCAAAGATGTTCTGAAGCATCTCGTGAATGACAAGAGCAGCCTTCTCCTTCTGGAACTGCTGTGGTTGCTTGATCTCCTCAGGGAATTTGAAGTCCATCCTGTCCTTCAGGCAATAGTCAGGCTTTCCTTTCATCTGCTTCAGAAGCTCCAGACAGGCCAAAGTGCTGCTGTGTTGTTGTTGCTGAAGTTGAAGCAAGTTGTAGCTCAAGGAAAGAGATGTGGTGAAGGACAACAGGAGAGCAAGTTGGAGGACACACCTGCTGGCCATGATGAAAACTGGAACGGTGTCGTCTGTTACCTGCACGATGGAGTAAAGTCTCCAGAAGTCTGCAGTTTGAGTGTCCTTCCTCCATGAGTATGGGCTATTTATATGGGATGGTCCTCTCTGTTTCACAGGAATTTCCCACTTTCAGTTCTCCCTTTCAGTTTTCCTATGTCACTTAAGTACATTTAAAATTTTAACATCTAACAGTTTTAAAACTCCTATTTTATAAAATGTACATGAGGGCAAAAGTATATAAGCAGTGAGAATTTCTACTGTTCTGTGTAGGTTCAGTAACTGTTAAAGCATAATGAAGAGTAAAGGGCCTGGAAGAAAGCAGAGGACTTGAGAAGAAAGAACTCCCAATATCCAAGAGATACTAACTGAAAGCCAATCACAGAACAGGAGATAATGCTGGGCAGACTTTGTCCATTGCAATAGTAGATTATGTGTGATATTCTCTGTAGATTTGGAGAGCCCTTGGAATGCTGTAGGGTATAAGAAATTTTGAAACTAAGCAACCATGGCTCTCTCCAGAGATAGATTACTACACTGAGAAGAAACTGCTGCAGATGGAATAAAAAATGAGCAGAAGAGAAATAACAGGGACAAGGGAACAGGACAGCTTACTTTAGGGCGGTGATGACAAAACTTGTAGAGGCCAAGTGTCCAAACTGCAACCCAAAACCCATTCATGTATGGCAAAGTGCCAACACTGCAATTGAACCTGAGTGCTCAGCCTCTGGGGCGATGCTGAGGAAACTTGTCTCGTGCGCCAGCACAGAGGGCTCTGTGTGCCCGCTGCAGCACATGTACCTGGGTTCACTGCCACTGCTGTAGGGGAAAGTGAGCCAGAAAACATGTTGCTGAATTTTCAAGCATTTTCAAGCATTTCTAAGAGGGAGCTCTTAGAAAAACCACCCTGATCATTTAGTATTCTATAGAAATGCTCACAGAAAACTAAGCAGTGGAATGTGATGCAAATGTACTATTAGGGAAGAGGAGTAGTAAAATAATTTATCTATAAATAACAAAAATATCACAGGAACATACGGATAGATCACAATTGTAACACACTGTCACCAAAGGAGTTTTAAAATACTAAGAAATATAAATAGAACAATACAAATCAGAATTAGAAAACATTGGAAATGAGTCATGTATGTAGGAAATAATTAGAAAATAAAACCCTAAATTTTGGCTAAGTAGATACAGTCACAAGAACTGAGAATTTGAGGGGAATACCAGGCACTGGAGAAAAGCTTCAATTTGGGGAAAACATTAATCTACTAGTAGAACCCAACAACCTATAAAAATTAGTATGTACTGTCTAAGGGGATATTGCAGAGATGTTCAGTCTTGTACCTGTATATGGAGCAGATTATGAGGCCAAATGATCGACTCCTATAAAAAATTTCAGAATATTACAAATAATGGTGGAGCAAAGGTGACTTTTTTGTCAAGATCTAAAGTCAGAAAGTAAATAAAACATACTGGATAAAGTGTGACTATAGACAAATGACTCGTCCCATGAGTCAACACGTGGGATAGTGACCTGGAGGAGGAACGTGGATGAACAAGACAGGGCAAGAAACACAAGAGACAGAGATAAGACAGACTTTCTGATCAAGTCTCGTTTATTGAGGAAGTGAGCAGGGTCTAAATAGCCATGTAGCAGAAGTAGTTTGGCGGTACTAGTTGCAGATTGGTAGTAGAGGTCTGGGACCACAGGAAGATGCCAAGGCAACCAGGGATTGGTGCTGCAGCATTTCTTGCCCAAATAAGGGAAAGTGTAAGAGGAGCATTCTATC